>JAYEAL010000135.1:67500-158814 GCA_036419045.1 Scirpophaga incertulas | reverse complement strand
AAGCAGAATAACTTTAGACGCAGAATGAATTGTAATAGTTTATTTTTTATTAGGCTGTACACAGGAGGAACTTTTTATACGGTACAATAATTACAGGCAGCCATACAGAGAGAACACAAACCACAGACTAACTAGAATACTGTAGTTTTTTACAGATTAATATTTGGACAGTTGCATACATACTTAACAATTAGTTATATCAGCTGTGTTTATGGCGTATAGAATTAGTCCGAGAATGGAGCCCTGGGGGTCACCCCTGGTTACATGTCGTGGATGTGATTGTCATTTTTCCCCACCGGCTCCCTCTAACTCCACATATTGCCATCTATCTGAGAGAACTGTTGAACCACCTTAGAGAAGTATTATTCACACCATAGTATTTTAGTTTGGCAAGTAACAGATCAGCATTGATAGAATCAAAAGCTCGTGAACAGTCTAGTAAGACCAATGCAGTGACTTGCCCTTGATCCTGGGCAGTGAGGATATTATCCACAACGTCAGCAAGTGCTGTTGCGCTACTGTGACCTTTTCGAAAACCGGACTGTGATTGAGGTAGTTTGTGATATTCAACAAATCGAGACAGTTGATCGTTTACGAGTACCACTCTCTCCAGTAGCTTTGATGCACACTGCAATAAGCTTAATCTTGCTTTACAATAAATTTATCGATATCAAAATAAATCGCCATTTTTGTATTCGAAGTACTAGTGACTTATCTGAAATGAAATAAAAATTAAAAATATTTATTAAAATTATAAGTATTTGTGTGTATGAGCGTGTGTGTGTGTGTGTGTATGGGGGCGTGCGTGTGTATCCATGTGTGGGCATACGTGCGTGCGTGCGGTCTGGGAGTCTGTGTATCTGCGTTGTCTGCGTTATCTTCGTGTGTGTGCGTGTGTGAGGATGTGTGTGTGAGTGATTGTGTCTGTGAGGTGGGGAGTTTTCCATTTATTCCCCTTGTTTAATGATCTTGCTGGTTCGATCTAATAACTAACATTACGAGTTCAGAACTAATTAAACCACGTAATGTAGATTGAACTGATTTTATTTCTAGTACTTATTTTACATTTTTATTAGAAAATTATTACAAAAAACAACTCTCTAACAACACCATAGCAACCAACAAAACAATAACGTCAACAATCAAAGACAAAAAGAATGACATTAGTATGAGTTTAAAAGCGCTTGAACACCCCTTCTAAACAAAAATTACAAATATAATCAAAATAATGATAGCCTTCCGTGCACGTCAGGCAGTAGTATTTTTTACACACCATACACTTCACTAAATCAAATAAATTTGAAGTATGTTTACATTTATTGCAAGTCAATTTCCGTGTTACTATACTTAGTAACACGGAAATTTTCATAGGTTAATGATTTATTTTGTGAAGATTGTTTAGAAGTTACTTTTTTCATGCTCATTAATATTGTAGAATCTGGTTTCACGTTACAATATTTTGATTTACTTGGAGATCCTTTTCCGTTGTTTATTTCTAAATTAGATGTGCTACCCAAATCAATGGAAGTGTTGGATCCAGCTGTGTATGGTTGAGTTTTAGTCAGAACGTCACCAAAGGTATTTTCATTTTCTTTATTTTCTGTTTGTTCTATCTGTTCATGGAAATCAATGTCATCAAGACATATTACGGGTAAATCAATGTTTGTTAGTATACAATCATCTATTACAGTAACTGGTCTGGATTCACGTCCAATATATCTGTTTCATCAGAGTTATTTTTACTGATAGCCTGATTGCTGTTGTTATTTTTGTTTACAAAATAGTGCTTTTGTATATCATAACAATTGCAAGGAATTTTAGTTTCAGAGCAGAAACAGCTCAAAATACGATGGTATATACGAGTATAGTCATCTTTTAGCAAAGAAATAATCTGGTGTATGTTCATCGTCTCTTTTACCGTCTTTACATTTATAGGTACAAGATTTTTATTGGTTTCGATTTCTGTCTCAGTTATATAGAACACAGCAATAGATTTCATGGAATTTATTAAAATTTCATAAACATCTGTTGCAGCTTTAATGTCCCGCCCGTAAGATCCAGAGATCTTTTAACAACCCCTCCAATAGCATCAACCACACCCTTTCCGTGCCTACTCCCGAAAAACGACCATGTGATATCAACATTGTAAAAAGAGGAGAAATTATGAATTAAAAAGAAATTGTTTTTGGCGATATTGTGAACTAGGTCCGTCCGAAATATGTGTACTCTCTTAAATCTGACCAGGAATTAATGTCTTACCCAAGTCTATGACAGGTAACAAGTGAGCCCATATAGAATGTGGCTGGTGTACATTGGAGGGTGAGATGGGACAAAAAGATTTTTGCCCTGCTTTAAAAAATAAAACTCCGGTGTGCAAAGTTACTTGTGATTTTGAAGCACCAAAGTGCATTGACTGTACTTCTTCACTCATTTTGCATTCGTAATTCTGCGAAAAATCACAGTGAATAGCCAGTTCATCATTCTGTAAATTTTCAATACACATTTTATAACAATTGTATTGATGGCTCATATTAAAACTATATATTTTAAACTGTTTAATATCAGATTCAAAAATGCTTAATAATTCTTGAATAGTGCCGTTCTTGACCGATTTTACAGTTTTTTTAGTTTTAAAATCTTGACATACATCTTGAGTATTTTTTTTTGTATGTATGGTTTTCTGTTTCCCACATTTGCCATGAAATATTTTGACCCATTAAAATGTTTTTGATTCATAGCTTAATGTAATACAGCTACAATTATTACATTTGCCATACATGCAGTCCATTGATTTTATGTCACAAGTAACTTTCCTTAGGAGATCTTGGGTATTATTGAAATCTATGAGTTTGTGACTTTTCAGTGCATTTATTTTGAAAATGATATTTGAGTGCTTAATACAAAGACACGTGTTTCGGTTGTTGATGCTTGACGTTAAAATGTAAAAGGGTTTAAATCGGCAGAATGTAGAAAATGCAGCAGTACCACCTTCAGATTTATATTTATTATACAAAACTCGCAGAGAGTTATTTAAATATCTAATTTGCTGTTTATCTTTCTTGAGCGTTCTAAATTATCGTTTACCCGCAGTAGCCCTGCTAACGTCATCTCGGAAAAAAATCTATAATGGATTTTCTTAATCTGGACACGGTTTTTGTTGACTTTGCATCCCTAACTCGAACACCTATTTTTCCTGAAACCCATGTCTGTGCTCGATGATTAATAACTTCTTGGTTTTTTGCAATTCTCTTTAGTAGTCTTCTTTCTTGATTATTTTTACAGCTTTTATAGGTTACTCTTATAATTGCTTCCAGAATTTCATTTCTTAGTGTCATTTTATCCAGTTCTGTCTAAAATTTCTGTCTTTCTTCAATCACAGATTTTCGTAACCTGTACAATTTTTTTCTAGTTGCTTTGTATGTTCGTTCCAAATATTTAACACGGCTCTGTTCGCTGAAGAGACTTCATTGGTAATTGGTTTACATTTCTTTTTTAATTTTTGTTTCTTTTTCTGTTCCTTCCATTTATTACGTATGACTACTTTTTTGGTTTCCGTCATCTCACATATTTTTTTATATTTATATTTTGATTTCATCCTTTCAAGATTCTTTTGTTCCTCATATTTTTCTCGGTTTTGCGTTTTTAGTCTCTCCCTGTATCGTTTCATTTTATCGGCTGCAGACATTACCATTTTTCTAACTCTGTTGACAATGTAAACTAGCCTTTATAAAGTTCCTCGTATTGTTACCAAGCTTTCTTTTGATATGTTACCGTGAAAAAGTAACACAACACGTGATTATTGTTTTGCTTATTTGTTTTTAGGTTACTTTTTAGCTAAATTATCCAATGATTGATATGAAACTGTTAATTACAATATTATCTAACATACAAAAAAGTAGTGCTGCATTGGGATGTAGAGCATACAAAATAATCTGACTCAATACACAGTTGACTGATTTCGTACGTAACATGTGATTTAGATTAATACAAGTATAGAAAATTTTCACATCTGTCTTACATAAAGCTGGCAGCAATGAATTGTGTATATACCCAAACATTGAATATTGAACATTGAATATAAAGTCTCTTAAAAAGTCCTTAGTCCTATAATAGCTAGTTGCCTCCTGGACCTAAGAATATATTTTTTTATTAGGTAAAACAAATAACTTGGCTCCTTCGAGTTGTTAAATTCTAATAAATGAATCAACAAAACACAAACAAAATTATAAAACTTTGGTGCTTAAAAACTTATAAAACCTATATTTTAAATTAAAAGAATAATTAAGAAAATAAAAAATATTTCTTAAAGAGATCACAAAATGCTATTAAAAGATTTGTACTTAGTTATCTCAAAATCACTGTCTCATTTATGAATAAACTTAACTTACAAATTATGTAACAATACTGTTATAAAAAGAACATGCATAGTAGGGTGGAATAGCACGTTGTCTTGTAAGGAACTTTAAGTCCTCTTTCTTTCTGTCACCCAAAGGTTTTTTGTTAAATACAAACGTTTTAATTGAGGTCTTGCTCCATTTTGTTTTTGCAGCTTGATTTCTTTAAATTCTTCTTGTAAATATGATGTTTTGTAAGTAACTTTAACTCCCGCATCTGTTTCTGCCTTTTGAATTATAATAACTTTAATATCGTTAACTTTGATTGTTTCACCATCTGTATTCTTTATTAATTTTCATTACTCAAACATCTGTTCCTCCTCTCTCTATCCTCTACTATAGCCTGAATTACCACGAGGAATATTTACTCTGGTATTTACTGGGGATACTGGTATTTGCCTCTAATGTTAAGCATTGTATTGGAAATCGATGGCTGTGATGACTCCTTATCCAGTGCCGCCCGCACAGCGTCTTTTAGTTCAGAGTAATTCCTAGCTGAAATTACTGTACTTAAACGCCTATTCTTAAGCCGTCCGCGAACTTTTAGCAAACTCAGCCAAAGACTCGTTAATAGGTCTCAAAATCTCATAGGCTGTACTATTGGAGTCAGCTTTTGAAATCGTTAGATCCACAAATAGTTCTTCAATTTTAGTCGCATATTGAGACACTGACATTTCTTTTTGTGCTATGTTATTTAGTTGTAGAGTAATGAACTCGAAGACTTTTTTGTTAATAGAAAGGCTCGCATGTCTTTTATTAATTCTCCACATGTCTCATATTTATTTTTAATTCTGAGTTTATCAGATTTGATAACCGGGTTTTCATCAATTAAATGAAATTAGTAATTTTTTACACGTTTCACCTTGAAGGCAACTTTTATTCATTTCTATGCTATCTATGATTTTTTGAGTAGTACTTTCCTTATCGTCCATTATGGGTATTAAACTGGCCGCGGTTTATAGATTGAACTTGTCCATGGTAACAGTAGTAAGTGAATATACGACAATAACCTCTAAAACATTATAGTCAAAACATTTAATAGAAGTTATATTTAAAAGCACATTTTTAAGTTTGTCATACAGTATCTTTGCTTGACCCAATTTATTATTTACGTGGTCCTTATGTCTCTCTATTTATATGTATATGTCTCTCTTTTAGCCTAATTTTCTCAAACTTATTTGAATATCTTTTAACTCTATATTTATTTTTTGTTAATCTTCCACAAAAATAGTAATGTGTTAAATTAATTCTTTTATAGAAGCTTACAATTAGAATTAAAAAATTCTAATTGTAAGATTAAATAGTAATTAAAATTAAAATAAGTATCTACATGATGAAACTATCAGAATTTTACTATACTATACAACAATTACATTTTTTTCTTTCCAGATTTTTGGCTACAGGCGACTCTTATAATCAACAGTACAGAATATTGTTATCGAAGTATTTACAGCAATAAATTAAACTTTTTTTTTCTTTATTATGCCATACACCATACAGGTTACGTCGGCTTACATAAATATTTAGTTATAATATATATAATGTAATATAAAATTATAACAATAGCGTAACAAGTAGTTACTTTTTTTTTTGAAAAGAACATGATAAAAACTCTAATACTCTATTACTATTTTTACCGTTAAAATTAGAACTAAAACAATAATATAATATAAAATTATAACAATAGCGTAACAAGTAGTTACTTTTTTTTTTAAAAGAACATGATAAAAACTCTAATACTCTATTACTATTTTTACCGTTAAAATTAGAACTAAAACAATTGTGGAATAAAAATAGTAAGTCTCGTCGATGTACGCCTGTATACTTCAAAAGCTCAACACGATCTGAATCGTTCTGGAGACAATCCAGAAGTACGTGACATAAATCGTCATTCACTTTACAAGTGTTACATAGTGGGCTATCTGCTTTACCAACCAAGAACTTAAAAGAATTAAATTGCACATGACCAGCGCGAACTCTCATACAAATTACTAGTTCTCTCCGGCTGAGGCTGAAAACCAAGGAACTTGAGGTGGTATATCTACAATAGATTTATAAAATGTCATTATATAATTTAATCCACTCTTGATATATTGACTTTCTAATAGGTTGTAAATAATCGAAACAAAATGATTTTATGTGAAGATCCATACCACCAGTTAGCGCTTGTTTTGCCAATTAGTCGGCCGCTTCATTCCCACAAATTCCCACATGGGAGGGAATCCACTTTGACTTTGATGCCATTAACGATTAGGTTTCTAATACATACAATAATAGCATAAGCCTCCGGCCTACTAAGTGCTCCCGTACCACATCCCAATAAATGTTTTAAAGCAAATGCCGAGTCAGAAAAAATTACAAAATGTTTATACTCACATGATTCAGCATAACTAAGTGACTCTAATACAGCAAGTAATTCTAAGCTCATAATAGGCAGATTTAAATTATCAACTTGAAACTTTGCAGTAAAAGATGTATGTGAATCAAAATATGAGAAACCTGAGTTATTATTAAGAGTATCTTCAGATGCATCTGTATATATCTGAATATAGTCTGGAAATTCATTAAAGACAATAGCGTCGAGAGCTTCCTTATAACCACAAGTTTTTGTATGTTTTTTGACTGTATCTATAGATGTAATTGCGATATTTATTATGTTTTCCAATGGTACTTGAGTTACAAGAAAATTTAACTTATATAATAGAGGAGTCTGGTCTGGTCTGGTACGGTATATATCATAATTTTTAACAATTTTAAAAGTTTCTGCCAACGTAAATGTGCCTGACCTTCGCCAGTAACGATGTCCACTTAAGCACTAAAGAAATTTATCAATACTTTGATTAAGATAATCATCTGATCTAGACCTAACCTTTAAAACGTATTTATAACAGAGGTATTGCCTTCTAAGTTCCAGAGGCTTAATATTTAACTCTGATTGCATCACATGAATAGGTGTCGATCTAATAAAACCCCCACAAATTCTTAGACATTGGTTTTGGACTAATTGCAATTTTTTAAGAGCTGTAACACTTGAATTTATTATATAAGAAGCTACCATAATCCAATCTACTTTGTATTAAGACACCGTATAGTCTTCTTAGTTGTACAGTATGACTACCCCATTTTGGACTACTTAAGATATTTATATAGGATATACATTTACAAGCCAATTCATTAATATGTTTGGACCAGTTCAAACGACCATCTATCGTAGAAATTTACAGAGTTACATGCTAGAGTTACATGCCTAGAAATTCATAATGTTTTACAAGATCTATTTTAATTACCATTAATTATAATATCTATAGGCGGCAATCTATATTTACGGGTAATAAGACACAATTTAGACTTATCATATGATAGATTGAGCCCAATATTTTGAAGCAGACTAGAGAAATCAATCAGTGCTTTTCCATAATTCTTGTACAATATGATAAATCTTTACTGATACAATAAAATGAAAAATCATCCGCATATTGCAGAATTTTAACATTTGACAGGTTTTGTCCTATTCTGATTGTAATAATGTTAAATAAAATAGGAGACATGGGGTCACCCTGACAAAGACCATGGCGACAATACCTTGATAGACAATCGCCTGACTCAAGATTAAAGAAAAGATGCCTTTCTCTCAGAAATTCATATATATATGAAGTATATATGGATCTAGCCCAAAAGTCATTAAACAATCATAAAGACATTCGATTGGTACGTTATTATAAGCATCAGATATGTCATAAAAGCTACATAGCATATAGCCTTTGTGTGTTAAAGCTGTTTTAGCGTCCATTACAAAGCGTGATAGATTATCCATACAAGAATAACCACGTCTAAAACCCAAAGTAAAGTCATTGAAGAAATGATTCCTCTCAAAAAAATACTCTAAGCGTTTCGTGATCATAAGATTAAACAGTTTACAAATGCAATTTAGTAATGAAATTGGTCGAAAGCTACATATACGAGTATTGTTATTGTGTTTTGGTATAGCTATTATTTTAATTTTACGCCACTGATCTGGTATGGAGCTAGATTTATATATCATATTGTAAATGTGAATAATAATAATAATAAAATCTTTATTTGCAAGAATACAGTATTTAAGATGATATAGTCATTATTTCCAATGCATTCTGTCAGCAAGCTGACGTGCAAAGATTTATATTTTAAAATCTAATAACCTATTACACAAATTAATATATGCAATTGAAATTATAATCATCACATACATAATGTTAAAGTGTTAAAAATTATAACTGTAACTTAACATTAGTATTCGGATCATATCTCTTCTTTCTCCTGCCCTGTTCCCAATTCTATTTGGGGTCGGCGCAACATGTCATCTGCTTCCCTTCTCTCCTATCGCTCGCTAATTCTCTACACACTCCTTTCCTCAACATATCATCATTTACACAATCCATCCACCTTTTCTTCGGCCTTCCTCTCCCCACACGCCCATCCACTTTCATGTCCATGACTCTTCTGGTAACATGGTCATTCTCTCTCCTTACCAGCGTTGCCAACTCTAAAAAATATTTCATGCTAAGTTGACTTCAAAAAAATGCCAAAAACATGCTAAATTTTTTAAAAGATGCTAAAATAAAATGCTAACTCTTAATGTCCATTATACCCGATAATTTTTATATGTAAGAACGTAACTGTCATGTATGTGATGCTAATATTACAAACGGGAAAGTGTATGTTTCTCCGGCTTTCACGCCAACCAAAACTACTGAACCGATTTTCATGAAATTTAGTATAGAGATATTTTGAGACCCGGGGAGTAACATAGGGTAATTCTTACCACGGGAAAAATTACCCCTTAATTCCAAGAAAAATTTCTTATAATGAAAATCCGATGTAACACGGGCGAAGCCGTGGGCGGAAAGCTAGTACCTAATATAATATTAGTGTCAATAGGTAATAGAACAATTATAATTATAATATTATAATATGTTGTTTAATGTTTATCAGTAATAATAATTATTATTTTATATTATTTATGATTAGTAATTAATAATTGTTTTCGGACACGTATAAATGCTATAACTAGAATACTTAAAACACATATTAAAAAATGACTAAACGAAAAGACATAAAATAACAATAAAAAATAAAGTTATGGAAAAGTTTAGATTCTTAATACAAAAATCAGATGTTCTGTGATAAAAATAAAATATCCACATCCTCATTTACATTTTCTTCAATAATAGATGCCGTTGAGTCTGGCGCAGTAGACGTGGACGCGTATGCTTCGTTTGTTCCGATTTTTCGTAACACCAACTCCGGTACATCATAAGAGTGACAGCATTTGTTCACTCTTTTCAAACCAAATCTTACATATAAAATAGCGTTTAACGTTGTTGTATGCAAACTATTCCTGAGTTTGCTTTTTACCAAATTAACTTGGCTGAAAACGCGCTCTATGTCGGCGTTGGAATGGGGCAATGATAATAATTTTGTGGCGAAGGCAGCCAATTCGGAAAATGGATTATTCCCAGCAGCATCTTTGTAGTCTATAACTTCAGCCCAGAATTCCACAGTAGAAGAAGTACACTGCCATTCTGTATGAACAATGTTTCGCCATTGACATATGAGTTTATCAATTAGCGTCACGTCTAATTTAAATTCTTGCGCTATTTCCACGATAGACGGTTTAATGACCTTAAGGGTTTCATTTACTGAAAACATCGAAATTTTTTGGAGAACCAAAAAATTTGTAGGTAATCTTGCTTGTAACTCGTTGACAAGTTTCACAGTAAAATTAATACATCGTTTTTTAATATTTTGCACCTCTTCAAGTGTTATATGGTATTCCCTTAACTGAGTCTCAAAGGCGTAACCCATATATAAAGAGACGGATCAACATAACCGGAAATATTTTGTGTGAGTACATTAATTCTGGCCGTAGGATTCAGAATACGACCACTTATAGATTCTACTAATGCTATTAAATCTTTATATAGTTTAGTAACTTCAACATCGTTACTTTGGAAAAGTTTATTCACAGCTTGGACCTCCTGCAATATCGGCTTTATATAAATTAAATAAAGATGGTTAGTCGGGTCATTGTACATACTGTACAACATTTCCGCCATGTAACAATTTTCAGTTCCTCTGGCAGTTTGAAATAAAACCTTTAATTCATTCCACTGTTCCAAAATACGACACACGGCTGGTTCTATGGAGATCCATCTTGTATTGCATAATTGAGGAATCTTTAATGGCTCTGATCCACAATTGATAGTTTTAAATAAATCTTTATAATACATTTGCCGCTTTGTAGAATGACAGAACCAATTGTAAGTTTCACGAATTAAAAATTCTATATTTCTAGGCAACGTTTCTTTTGAGGCATGCGACATAGCCAATTGTAAGGAATGGCAAACACAGCGTACTAACACTAAGTTTTCGTTAGATGTCTCATTTTTAAGTAATTCATAAATACCGTTGGTGGTTCCTGTCATAACGGAAGCGTTGTCGGTTCCAATGCCGATTATTTTTTTTATATTTAAGTTTAAACGAGACAGTAATGATTTAAGGCCATTTACTATGGTGGTAGCTGTTCCATCTTCCAATTCTACCAATCCCAAAAAGGTGGAAACTATTTTTTTTAGTGACGTACTGAAGTATCTTACTGACACTCCCAATAACTTGTTTACTGAAACGTCCGTTGATTCGTCAATCAATAAACTATATTCTTGATCTCCAATATCAAATACTAATTCTTGATAAAAATGTGGTGCCAATACATTCTTAATTATATTTGTGCATTTGGTTCTATGTAAGCGTAAGTCAGCACTTTGGCTATCGCTAAACGATTTCTTACACACTTCAGATAAATGGTCAGTGGTCAAAATCGAAGCATGCTCACAAATAAACAAAGCCAGCGTACTTTCCGCCATTTGCGTCTTCAAGTTTGTTTTTATTTTCGAAAACGCAATTTTAGATTGACCTTTTAATGACTCCAAGGCTTTCATGTGTTTAGAAGATGAAAGGTGTTGTTTTAAACAATAGATTTTAGCCGCAATGTTACATCTGCAATACTTACAGTATGCTTTTGTACTTTCGTTTTCAACAGGTTGAAGCCATTCTTTAAATTCCGACATTAATTCCCACTCCGAACGATAATGCTGAGTATATTTCGCAGTCATTTTTAAAATAAATCAGAAATCAGTAATTGTACAAAATAAAAGTCCACTACTATACACATGTAAATGTTTGCTAGCCAGACAACAGACAACTAACTAACAAATACTTACTTGTACATTCATTCTCCTGTTTTCGATTCGGGGATTCCCGTCGCATAGTAAACACATCGTAGACAGAGCAAAAGCAACCAACCATAGACACAACGACACGAACTACACATAGGTGTGGTCCGTTTTGTGTCAATATGCGCTATTGGTACTGTGCAATTCTGTGTGATAGTGTGCAAACAGTCTGGACCGATCGAATGCGACATGAACGTATTCGTGCAACTCCGTCCGTCTCCGCTACTATTACACTGTTGGTAATGTGATCAGTGATTGCATAATTCGGACTGCAAGATAGACTAGTTAAAATAGGGAGCGATCGCGGAAATTTAAATGTAATTTAATAACGTAGGTAGCATTTTATTGTTTCATTTCTAATACTTATTAGAACAAGAAAGTATGCTAAAAAATATGCTTCATGCCAAAGTTATTTTTTTCATGCTAAATCACTTAAAAATATGCTAAATTTAGCCATAAATATGCTAAATTGGCAGCACTGCTCCTTACCACATGACCGTACCAGGATAGACTCCTTTCTCTCAGTTTCTCCACAATAGGGGCAACTTTCAAACTTCCCCTAATATATTCATTCTTCACTCTATCCTTTCTTGTCACTCCACACATCCATCTCAACATACGCATCTCCGTGACATGCAATCTTTGTTCATCCATTCGTATTCGTTCATCCATTAGTATTCGGATCATATGTCGGTAAATAAATATACACAAAATCCAATTTAATTTATTTATAACTTGAAATACCTTATAATAAGTGCGACCATATAATAAGATTAATATAATAGGCGTACAAGAATAGAGACATGTAAATAAGATCGTTGCTCCAGTTGTTTGGAATTGGTTCTCTTGGGATTGGTTCTCTTTTTCATCACAAGGATTATTGTTGAAGTAACTTCAATTATCTAAGAATGATTGCTTTGTTTCTGACGTCAAATAAAAAGAATATCCAATGTTAATTGAATGTTCAATGTTCAATTAAATCAATTATCTATTTCGATACCCTGTGAATCTGGGCTCAGGTTTATTAGAACCTTCATTAAAAAGGTTAAACAGGTAATGCTCAAGGGTTTTATTTTGTAGTTCCATAAAACCGTCGAGATTAGACTTAAGCTGTTGTTAAGGTATTAGACGCCGTCGAGGTGAGTTCACGTGCAAGTTTTCTTCTCGAGTATTTCTAAATCCTTAATAACTAAATTAGCCTAGCCTATTTTCCTAAAATATATAAAGTCGTATGTTTTAATAAGATCCACAGTAGGTGGATAAACTTCAGTAAGGATTCATTGTCAGAAAATATTATTGTTACAAAGTCTTATCACACATAGTCTAAACAACTCATTTATCTGGGTTTCCTTCTCATTAGGATTGATAGGTCAACGTCATGCAGGATACAATATCAATTTTCATAGGTACAAGAAGTATAGTGCAATGCTACGTTATCTGTGGCAGTTGACAGATGTCATTAAAATCTCAAATTAATCACACCTAAGTACTTGATAATTGTACATTTTAACTTTATGTATTCTATTAGTTGACCGTGCAGTACTTTACGCATTCTGTTCGATTTGGGAAGTTATTTTCGTTTCCGCCGCAGCCGCTGTAGGTGAATGGCTCACAAAATTTGGTGGTGTAATCAAAGAACCAGCGTTCGTAATATAAGCGACAATGACCAACATTCAGAGGCTGTTTGCAAATATCTGCAAGAGGAACAACATAATTAGTTTGAGCAGTGTGTAACTAAAAATAGGTAACAAATTACATACTTGCCAACCTACTCTCAGGTTCGCCAAGCTCCTCACAAATTGTAATGTCCCCATCACAAAGAACCGTTTCCATAGTTATCGTATTTTGACAGATTTCAAGTTGTTCTGCTATATTCACATTATGGTTACTGGTATTCGTTTCGTGGTGTGGAGTTTCCTGCAAAATGACGAGTTCACACGATTAAAACAGCATGTCTCTTGAATGCAACTTTAAATTCAAATTCAAACCTACTATCGGTATTTATTTTTAAATAAATTATTTTATAGTTAGATTTATATAATAAAATTAGGAGTTCTCATGATTAAAACAGCATGCCTCTTGAATGCAACATCGAATTCAATAATAATAATAATATCTTGCAAGAATACAGTATTTAGATGATATAGTCATTATTCCAATGCATTCTGTCAGCAAGCTGACGTGCAAAGATTTATATTTTAAAATCTAATAACCTATTACAAATTAATATATGCAATTGAAATTATAATCATCACATACATAATGTTAAAGTGTTAAAAACTCCTATTAATAATTCATGTCATTAAAAATTTATGTCAATAATCAAATTATATCATTAATTTCCTAAAATAGTATATAAACATTTCAATAATGAAAAAAAAAATGAAATATGAAAAAATATTTATTTCTGCAATTCAATTCATTGACATATAGTGGCCAGAGTCTCCTTTTAAGTATAAATATACTTGTGTCAGAAGGCTCTGCTCTTCTCATAACATGATAACATTTGCCGTGGACTTAAGAAATAGATGAATATAATATAAAAATGTATTTAAAATTAACGCTAAAAAATTTATTCATACATATATATACATATACACACATATATATACACTATATATATTAATTCTATATATAATAAGAGCACTCATTTAAGTGAAAAATGTTGTAGAACCAACAGTACATCTGCACCTATTAATCCCGAAGATACATCAACATGTTTGCGTTATCGCGGGTCGCTCAAAAACGCTTAATACCAAAAAAACACTGCAAATGTGACGTCACAACTAAGCAAACCATCACAACCCGCATGAGCGCACAAACACACCACAAACAACCATGTTATTTATATAATAATTATATTGAGTCATAGCTATAATGTATAAAAAATAAAAATGTTACACTCAATGTTAGAATGCAGGAAATTGCGTTCGTTTCAATTAGATACTTACTTAAATAATTGTTGCACATTATTACAATCCAAAAACAATATAAATTAATAATTAAACTAAAATTTCAATATTGAATACTTTCACTAGCATGATAACTGCGTCAAATCAGACAATTTTAAAGGTATTAAAAACGGCCTTAATCAGTTCGTAGCCGTTCTACCCTATTGTTACGAGCTGGGGTCAGTAAATCAAACTGCGGTCTACCAAAACACTGAACTTTTATTAATTACCACACTAACAGTCACTAAACTTAACTGAAAGCACTGAAAGTCGCTTCTTAGTTCTCCAATATCACTTAGATGTTTTCGCACTGTATCGCAAAACAATACTGCTTCCGGCGGCCGGACACAGCCTTATATAGTCCCCTAAGATACTTGCACTCTTGCCAGAACATTCGCGGACACACTCGAATGTGTAGTCCAATACGTCGCGCGTTCGAGACGTTTCGAGTATAACTGTCATATTTCTTTGATAACTGTCTCGATACTCGAATATTCTCGATACACAATACTCGAATATTCCCGTACTATCTTTCTCGAATATTCTGTGTTTGTCTATCTCTTTCTAATGATGTTTTCTCATTCTAATACTTCTCGAATGTTCTAACTATCTCTGTCTCTTTCTACTATTGCTATCTCTTTCACTCCTATTGAAATTTATGTCCTTTTACTGAAGTAGGCTTAATGGCTCATAAGGGGTCCTGAAAACGCCTGAAAACGGGTTTTCAGGTTATTGCGGCATTGGATAGAGGGTAGCCTGAAACGTACTGAAAACATGTTTCAGGCGCCTGAAAACTACTGTAACTTGGTGTAATTTAGATTTTTTGTATGTGAAAGAGCTACTTCTGAAACGGCCTGAAACGACGTTTCAGCCTGCTGAAAACGTTTCTAAGTCACAGAAAATCACTTTTGAAGTTGTACTAAGCCACCGGCGTAACACTACCCCCTCCTAAGACATGCTCGTCCCGAGCATCATTATTTCCGTGGTATTTCGCCAGTCGGTCAACGTGAACAATCTTACAGGGACTACGTGCATTTCGCTGTATCCGGTACGTGACGTCGTTGATCCTCTTCAAAACTCGATAGGGTCCTTCCCATTTGGCTTGAAGCTTCGGAGATTTCCCTTTACTGCGGACTGGATTATGTAGCCACACCAACGAACCCTCTTCAAAGCCCTTGTTGTTTACATTTCGGTCGTAGCGGGTTTTCATCTTCTCAGACATCTGTTGGCTTGATTGTCTGACTTGCTCGTGTACGTCGTTCAACTTGTTGCGCAAATCATTCGCGTACTCGGTTATATTCCGCGGGGCATCAGGTGGAATTCCAGTAAGTAGATCCGCAGGCAACCGTAGTTCTCTACCAAAGTTTGCAAATGCTGGTGTCACCGAAGTACTTTCATGCACTGCGCTTCGATATGACATCAGGAATGGTTGGATGTGCTTGTCCCAATCCTTTTGCCTGTTTGACACAACCTTTGCAAGATACCTCTCCAATGTTTGGTTAAATCGTTCCACCATTCCATCAGATTGCGGATGGTAAGAAGTGGTCCTCGTTTTATGGGTACCCATAACTCGACACATCTCTTGAAATATTTGAGACTCAAAATTTCTTCCCTGATCACTATGAATTTCCAAGGGTACTCCAAAACGGCAGAAGACTTCATGGACTAATTTATCCGCAACTGTTGAAGCCTCTTGGTTAGGAATAGCGAAGACTTCCGGCCACTTAGTGAAATAGTCCATCACAACCATGAAGTACTTGTTTCCGCATTCACTTTCCGGAAATGGTCCCGCAACGTCTATGGCAATCCTTTCCCATGGTGCACCAACGTTATACAGTTTCAATGCACCTCTGCTGCGTGTATGAGGTCCCTTTACTGCAGCACAACTAGTACACTTGCGGCACCAATCTTCAACATCGTCACGGCAATTTATCCAGTAAAATCGTTCTCTTATTTTCAACAGAGTTCTCGTCACTCCCATATGACCTCCCGAACATCCGTTATGGTACAGCTGTAGAACATCCGGTATCTTGGCTTTGGGTACAACCATTTGTAGATGACAACGGTCTCCTCGAGCGTTTTCCCATTTGCGGCACAAGACTTCATCTTGGATAACCAGGCTGTCCCATTGAGCCCAATAGCTCTTCGTGATGGAACTCATCGACGCAATATCACTCCAGGCAGGTTTAGGAGTACCGGCTTTGATCCATTCGAGAATTGGTTTGATGTCTACATCATACTGCTGAGCGTGCTGAAAGGTTTCTTTCCATTCATTGCTAAGATCCGTGTTTAGCATTCTCACAGGTAGGTCTGCTTTTGTCTCTTGTTTTACGCAGTGCTTGCAGTCTTCAGAGCAAGGTCTTCTTGACAAAGCATCTGCATTACCATGAGATCTTCCACTGCGATGTTCAATCACGAAGTCATATTCTTGAAGTAATTCGATCCATCTCGCAACTTGTCCTTCGGGATTCTTGAATTGTAATAGCCACTTTAATGCAGCATGGTCAGTACGCAGATGAAATTTTCGACCAAGCAAATATTTGTTGAAATGCTGCAATGTTTTCACAACTGCCAGTAATTCTCTTCTCGTGACACAGTAATTTCTCTCAGGTTTGGACAAAGATTTGCTGAAGTATGCTATAACAACTTCGCGATCTCCTTTCCGTTGCGACAATACACCACCTAGCCCAGTATCACTTGCGTCTGTATCCACTATGAATTCATTTTCATTATCGGGATACCCCAGAATAGGTGTGTTACACAGATGTCGTTTCAGTTCTTGAAATGCGACGTCACAGTTTTCATCCCAGCAAAAACTTCTCTTTTCTTCCGTGAGTTTATGAAGAGGCTTGGCAATGTCGGCAAAGTTCTTCACAAATCGCCGGTAGTAGGAACACAAACCCAAAAATGCTCTTACTTGTGTCTTGTCTCTCGGAACTGGCCAATCCTTTACGGCGATGATCTTCTGCGGATCTGTCTGGACACCCGCTTCCGAAACCACGTATCCTAGGAAGCTCACTTGTCGTTTGAAGAAGGAACACTTTTTAGGGCTTAACTTCAGGTTGGCGCTTCGAATTTTTGATAGCACCCGTTCTAGATTCTGAAGGTGTTCTTCAAACGTACGGCCCACGATGATGATGTCATCCAAATAGACCAGACAGGCTTCTCCAATCAATCCGCTGAGTACCAGCTCCATCAGCCTTTCGAAAGTCGCCGGTGCATTACACAGCCCGAACGGCATCACTTTGAACTGCCATAGTCCCTTTCCAGTAGAAAATGCAGTCTTCTCCTTGTCCTTAGGGTCAATTTCTACTTGCCAGTAGCCACTTTTTAAATCTAACGTGCTGAACCACTTCACTCCGGTAAGCATATCCAGCGTGTCATCAATCCTGGGTAATGGATAGCTGTCCTTCTTTGTGATGTCGTTCAGGCGGCGGTAGTCAACACAAAAACGCATGCTGCCATCCTTTTTCCTAACAAGCACCACGGGTGAAGACCATGGGCTGGACGAAGGCTCTATAACACCTTCCTTCACCATTCCTTCAATCATGGTCTCCACTTCCTTTTCCCGTGCTATCGGTAGTCTTCTGGTCGCTGGCGGATAGGCAATTCGTTCCCAGTGTTAATTCTGTGTTGAACTAAACTCGTCTTCCCAATGTCCTCGTCGTTAGTAGAGAAAACATCAGCGTACTTGAATAACTTAGCCTTGTCTATCTGTTCCTTAGACAAAACGTCTCGACAGTCTTCCAAAAGTTTTGACACGCTGATTCCTTCATTTTTGTTGACATTTGTATGAGTCGTGTCTTGACAACGACGCAACCAGTCTACCTCCTCACTCGTACCAAGTAAATTCCCTTTTCGATCACGTGTTCTTTATCGTCAAGATTCAGTACACGAACTGCTGCAAAGCCAGTTGTTCTTACCAGAGTTCGTGCCATCTTCCATGGCTGGTCATGATCTAATCTTTCAATGAGTACACATCGATGTATCTTTCCAGAATTGTAAGGGAGACTAACCGGCACAATGGTTTCTGATTTTGGGGGTAGAGCGGTTTTCTTTAAGCTATACACTTTCCCCGGTGTGGCTCCTTCCATGAACAATTCTTCTCGTCCACAACTCATAATTCCTTGCTTGACGTCGATCTCACAACCATTCTTCCTCATAAAGTCTAGTCCGAGAATGCAGTCATCGACAATATCAGCCACAATGACGTTGTGCAGGTAAACTTGATTACCCAACTTCAACTCCACCTTCTGTTCGCCTCGGACGGGTATGTGCTGACCGGTGGCGGTTACTAAATTTAATCGCTCCAGGCTGTTGTTTCTGAAGTCCCTCAGAAACCGATTCGCAAGTTGAGAACTGACAACCGTGCGAGAAGCTCCGGTATCGATTGTCAGCTTACATGGCCTTCCGTTAACCTCGCCATTGATGATCAGGCTGTTCCCATCGTGGGCTTGTGAGATCGAAATCCTTGGGGCTCTGCGAACACCAGCCAGCACTCGCCCCGCAGTCCTGGCGTTTACTCGTTTCCCTGCTGTTGTTGGACAGCGCTATTAGCTGCCCTGTTCTCCTGAGGCCATCTCTTCATCAATCCCTGAGCTACGCTTAGGACAACTTGATCGGAGGTGTCCCTTTTCGCCACAAGTGTAGCATCTAGGGCTGTATCCCTTGAAGCGGTCACGCACAGGTGTTGCAACTACCTCCCTGACACGGTGAGACCGATGGTCTTGCCTCACAGCTTCCACTTCTAGAGCATGGGCCAGGGCGTCTTTAAGGGTTTCGTGGTGCCCGAGTCTCACAGCAGCTCTCACTTCGAGGTCCCGAATGCCGTCGACAAAAGCCTGTACAAGGTTGCCCACAATTAACGTCGGTGCGGACTGGTACGCTTTACGTACCAGTTTTTCTACCTCTAGGGCCCATTGTTGCAGGTTTTCACCAACACGCTGAACCCGATCTTTTAGCTGGGCCCGAAACACATGTTCAAGGTGTGCGTCGCCGTATCTTGCCTCAAGCGCTTCTAATAGTTCCTCGTAGCTCACCTTCTTGTCAAGAGCTTCGAGGACTGTCAAGGCTTGATCTCGGAGGCCTAGCTTGAGTGCGGTCATGGCCTGGGCTTTAGTCCACCCATTTGCCTCCATTACAGCCTCAAACTGTATTTTATAGGCTGACCACGAGGAACTCCCATCAAAAGGTGGCACTTTGAATCCTCGTACCGAAGGAGCGGCACTGACGATAGTGGCTGTCCCATCTCCGACCTTCAGATTACCCAAAGCCTTCTTGACATCGGCAATCTCAGATTCAGCTTCGGTGAGACGGTTCTCGTGTTGCAGAACCTTATCTTCTATCACTTTGACCTTATTGCCGAAAGTCGCTTGGAGATCTTTGATCAGGACCATTTGTTCATCTTGGCCGAGCTGCAGTTGTTCCCTCAAAAGGCGAGTCTGCTCCTCCTGACGGCGGGCCTGCTCCTCCTTATCGCGCTGCAACTGCTCTTCCAGACGGCGTGCCTGCTCCTCCTGACGGCGGGCCTGCTCCTCCTTATCACGCTGCAACTGCTCTTCCAGACGGCGTGCTTGCTCCTCCTGACGGCGAGCCTGCTCCTCCTGACGGCGGGCCTGCTCCTCCTGACGGCGGGCCTGCTCCTGCATCATCGCCATGAAAGCCGCCCAATCTGGTGCGGCAGCCGACGTTGAGGGAGTGGCTTCCATAACTGACTGCTGGTCCTCGTCAGTTGGCGGCTGAGTAGCTCCGAAGCGTCTCTGGTCGGCTTCCTGTTGTCGCTGGCTTCTTGTCCGGATTCTTCCTTCCGTGTCTTCCTTTGGTAGAACCGGCATACTGATCCCACTTCTGACACCAAATGTTACGAGCTGGGGTCAGTAAATCAAACTGCGGTCTACCAAAACACTGAACTTTTATTAATTACCACACTAACAGTCACTAATCACTTAACTGAAAGCACTGAAAGTCGCTTCTTAGTTCTCCAATATCACTTAGATGTTTTCGCACTGTATCGCAAAACAATACTGCTTTCCGGCGTTTTTTTTTTTTTTTTTTTTTTTTTTTCCTCAGGAGAGGAAGGCTGAGAATCCTCACAAGGAGCACGAAACGTACCCAGGATACCCCCGCAACGGCAAGTGTCACGGAGGTTATGTCGGACTCCACGCGACCGGAGC
The DNA here is from genome assembly GCA_036419045.1 of Scirpophaga incertulas. Classification (NCBI taxonomy): domain Eukaryota; kingdom Metazoa; phylum Arthropoda; class Insecta; order Lepidoptera; family Crambidae; genus Scirpophaga; species Scirpophaga incertulas. The sequence goes on along the minus strand of JAYEAL010000135.1, from coordinate 138,025 downwards.
GGTCCAGCCACGTGACCTACCGACTAAACTCAGCCTGGCCTAGGTTCTAAAACCATATAGGCAAATCGTGAGTCTTTCCGGCGGCCGGACACAGCCTTATATAGTCCCCTAAGATACTTGCTACTCTTGCCAGAACATTCGCGGACACACTCGAATGTGTAGTCCAATACGTCGCGCGTTCGAGACGTTTCGAGTATAACTGTCATTATTTTCTTTGATAACTGTCTCGATACTCGAATATTCTCGATACACAATACTCGAATATTCCCGTACTATCTTTCTCGAATATTCTGTGTTTGTCTATCTCTTTCTAATGATGTTTTCTCATTCTAATACTTCTCGAATGTTCTAACTATCTCTGTCTCTTTCTACTATTGCTATCTCTTTCACTCCTATTGAAATTTATGTCCTTTTACTGAAGTAGGCTTAATGGCTCATAAGGGGTCCTGAAAACGCCTGAAAACGGGTTTTCAGGTTATTGCGGCATTGGATAGAGGGTAGCCTGAAACGTACTGAAAACATGTTTCAGGCGCCTGAAAACTACTGTAACTTGGGTGTAATTTAGATTTTTTTGTATGTGAAAGAGCTACTTCTGAAACGGCCTGAAACGACGTTTCAGCCTGCTGAAAACGTTTCTAAGTCACAGAAAATCACTTTTGAAGTTGTACTAAGCCACCGGCGTAACACTATTATACTCGACGATGTTTGATTGAAAAGAAAGTGCTTGTTGACATATATTATTAAATACATTAACTTAATGAACTTGCTTCAAAAGTACTTCTGTTTCCTCATAGGTCAAAGTTTTAATCCAATTTATTAATGCGAGTTTACAGTCGCGAGATGTTTTATTGTAAATATTAATTTTATAATTTATTTTATTATATAAGCGAGCCGACTGTGCATCGTGTTGCACCTGAGCAAACACAGTTCTAGTTGCAGGCACCTGTACAACTAAATCCTGCCTTCTTCTGTTTACTGTATTTGAGTCATACATGATGAGTTTGTGTTTCTTTATTACAGTAAGAATTATATAAAGTTGACGAACAGGTAGTAAATTACTAGTTTCATAAAGTAATTTAGTGTGAAAACGCCGTCTTTTAAAATACATTACTTTTATCAAGGCCCTTTGAGATCTTTCTACTTCAATGAATCGCGTCTTGAAAGCTCCGCCCCACACAGAGATGCAATAGGTTATTATGGATTGTACTAACGCAAAGTAAATTTCATTTAGCAAATTTCTGTAAGCGGTGGTAGGTGGAGTAATGTATCTTAGTGTTTTGAATAGCCAAATAAATTTACGGATTCTGGTAGATATTAATTCAATCTGCGGATACCAAGATAATTTGTAGTCAATTATTATACCTAAATACTTTGTTTGCTCAATACGATTTATAGACGGGCATGTACGTTTTTTGTTACATCGTTACATTCATGTATTTTTATAGTGAAAGATTCTACAGGTTGTGTGTTGTTCCTTATACTAAAGCAAATGAAGTTGGTTTTTTGGTTATTTAATGTAAGAAGGTTATTAACAAGCCATTTTGCAACCTGAGTCATACCATTTTCTGCATTCATCTTAGCCTGACTCCAACTTGGGCCGTGGAAAACAATGGCAGTATCATCTGCATAGGTGAAAATTTTTGCATTAGACAAGTCCATGGCGCACAAGTCATTTATGTACACCAAGAATAGTGTAGGGCCCAGTACGCTGCCTTGAGGTACGCCATAGTGTACTTTGACACTGCTACTAATATAATGATCGAGCTTAACCATTTGTTTTCTGTCAGTAAGATAGTCCTTAAATATTGATAGTGTGGTACCCCGGATTCCAACTTTTTCCAATTTGTGCACAAGGATGGGAATGGATACGGTGTCAAAAGCTTTTTTGAGATCAATAAAAATAGATAAACATTTGTTTCCTTTATCAAGTTGCTGTGTTATAAGTGACGTTAAAGATGTAACTGCGTCTTCAGTTGAAATTCCAGTTCTGAAACCGTATTGATTAGGTGATAATATATTAAAAGATGTTAAGTAATTAAGTAGTCTAGCATTAAGCAATTTTTCTAAGATTTTTGATATGACAGATAAGACAGAAATAGGTCGATAGTTACTGACGTCCCCCCTATCACCACCTTTATAAATTGGTGTAATAATTGATTTTTTTAATAAAGCAGGGAAGACTCCATTTCTAAAGCAAAGATTATAAAAATGAGATAGTACAGCATTAATTTCGTATCTTATAACTTTTAAATAACCTACAGGAATGTTGTCCCACCCTGGTGCACTGTCTGATTTTAAGCTCATTATTATACGATTTATTTCATCAGGGTCAGTCTCTAATAGAGCCATTGATTGGCATTGATCCGGAAGATTATTGAGATAAAAATTCGATTTGGTTTGAGAAGTGCTTGAAAGAATACGCCCTGCCAATTCACTACCCATACCAGCAAAATATTCGTTAATATGGTTAGCAGACTCAACAGGTGTATGTTTGAGTTTATAAAGTTCTTCATTTGTCTTATTGCTTTTAGAGGTGTAAGTTATTTGTTTTACGTTTTTCCAGAGCAATTTATTATTATTCATTGAATTAGCAAGTAAATGTCTTTCGTACTGCCTTTTGACATTTTTAATCAAATTATTACAAAAATTTCTGTACCGTTTGAACGTAATTTTTTTTGTTTCGTTACCAGGGTCAGAACGTGATCGTTTTTGAAGATAGTTACGGTTTTTTATACATTTTAACAAACCTGAAGTCATCCAGGGCTTTATTACACGCTTGTTCTTAGGTATTTTTACAATGTCAGTATTAATTACTAAACTTTCGTTTATTATATTTAAAAGTTTTTCAATTAGAATATTTGGATCATTGCATAATAATAAATCTTGAATATTACGATTCTGTAGGTATTTGTGTGCCTTTTCATAGTTTACAGTTGTCTTATTTTTAATTATGTTGTATCGTTGTTTAGATTTAGATAACACAAGAAGAGAGGTAAAGTGATCTGTGAATGTTGTTTGTAGAATAGCAATAAATGCTACTTCCTTTTTGTCATTTAATTTTAACATAAAATGATCCAAACAGCTCTGATTTCTAGTCGGTAAGATGTGTCCTGGAATTATACAATACTATAAGTTGATAACATCTCAAGATAAATAGACCTATTTGTAATCTCAGTCGATTGTTCAGTAGGCTTACTAATCAGATTTATATTGATATCACCTGCAATTATAATATTTTTCTGTGTGATCAATGTTTCTAAGTGTGCGCCTAAGGACGTAGTAAAATTATCTGCATGTTTATTTGATGGCGAGTGGTAGATACAAATAATTGTGTAGTTAGCTAGAACCAGCTCTAAGCATGAAGCGTCTGTTATTTTAATTTCTTTAACGGTACATGCGAGAGTGTCCCTTATGTAAACAGTTACACCGTCATTTTTATTTAAGTGGTTAGTAGTATGATATGAATTGTAATTATTAAGTTTCGGGATGGGTTTATGAGGGTTAAGATGGCACTCGGTCAAAATAATTATATCAATCTCGAAAGTAAGGGAACAGAGAGTGAGTAACAGTTCATCAAAATTGCAGTATATACTGCATATATTTTGGGATATAATTGTAAGATCGTTTATGTTTCTAACGAAGTGCTTATGCAGATCAGCAGCATCACACGAAACAGTACTAGCTATGTTCAAACGGTCTATCTCATTCAAAGTTTGCATTTGTAGGCCATACTTATTATAATTAATGTGAAGTAGTTCAATTTTAGTATAGAAGAATAAATAAATTAAAATATGTACAGTGAAAGATAGCCATGTAGTTATGTGTGTCAGAAGTCCTGCTTTATTTAACAACAGCATAGGCTGATGTGTATACATGAACGCGATCAAGTGTGTAAATGGTTGCATGCAATTGTAATCTCGCATTACTTTGGTATTTCCCATGTATGAATGTATAAAATAGTTTATGAAATTGCTTGTTACGTTAAGCGAATCTAATGTCTTTGCATTTATGTGTAAACTCATAAAAAATAGAAATATGAGAACCGCTGCTTTGTGAGTTAACTGTGGGAGTTGGTTTGTATGCCTTAATGTGATTAAGTGTGTTAGTGTTTGTAAATATAAGTAGTAGCACGAAGGTAAGGTAAAACCCCCAATACTCGTCAGTTTCTGAACTAAGCTGTGTTTGCAATCATGTCACATAGTCAGTATTATAATTATGGATATTACTATTACACTAATATGTACAGAATTTAATATTCTTTCTTGTTAATATATGCGATTTAGTAGGTGAGGCAAGAAGAAATTATTATAAATATTTATATTCAAATTGAGCCATTTGTACCAGTATCCGTCAGTTTTGTCCCAATTATCGTCAAAATGTCCGAGAGCTCGTCAATTTTCTGTGATAAATTTGAACTCTATGTCACTGAGAATAAAGTTCTAAATTAACTTCATCTACCATAATTTTCAATAGTAATATTTTCATCTTCATTTGTTATCATTTAAGCCTAATCATTATTTCATCTTCATTTGTCATCATTTAGGCCAATACATGTCTATTGCTGAACATAGGCCATATTCAAGTATATCCACACCGATCAGTCTATTAGCAAACATTACCTACCTGTAGTCTTTACCAATCGGTCCAGCTTGTAGGAGACCTAACAACTCTGCGGTTTCCAGCATATGTTGTCTTGCACTCAAGGATTATTCTGCACAAACGGCCAAGTCCTGCGAGCAATATGCCCTGCACACTGCCATGGAAGCTAACTTTACTTAAGGTTCGCAATTCTTCGGGCTTTGTAGGTGACCCTGGTTCTCCTGCTGATTTCATCTTTTCATATTCTATCACTATAATGCACATACCCAACCCATAGTCTAATCTGACACCTCTGAAGAAACTGAAGCACTGCCAAGTCATCTCGACAATGAAGGCTTTCTCGTAATTGGAGGTGCGACAGTACCAGCTGCATTTGCTGTTAATAATACTGTAACACATTCTCGTACTCCACTAGGTACAACGTTATAGACATTTTTTGATCCTCTCTTAGCTAACACTTTCTCAGCCGTAGGAGCTAAAAAACATGCACTTTCATCGCAGTTAAAGATTCTGCGTTGATCTGAAGATGCCTTTACTAAATTAGCAACTTTAAAATATTCCCAAATTTCACTGAACCATTTACGGATAGCCGTCTCAGTGACCAAAGCACGACTTTGGGTTAAATTTGACACACACGTTGGCCCACTTTTGGATGTCGCCTTATATAAGCCTCAACCCAATGCCGACCTGGCTTACTGTTTTTAAATGGGTTTTTGGGGTTCAATTTTTTTATTAAAATGCTAACACTATCCTTTATTTGCTCTTTTGTTACTGGAAATCCACTGTCAGCCATGAATATTATCCAATTTTCTAAATATTCTTCCTCTTTTTTTGTCAAAATAGTTGGTGGTCCTTTAGTACAGTCCACTGAACTACGTAAATTTACTTTATCATTAAGTGTTGTTCGTGGTACATTGAATTCTCTGGCGGCCGAAGATGTTGACATTCGTCTTACAACAGCAACCATAGCCTTCAACATTGCGTCTACAGAATAATTTTTCTTAGACATCGTAATCTGCAAATCAAACATCGATTATGCTAAGCCAACCACCATAAGAATGAATATAGCTAAATTCATATTTTTAGTACTGTAGTAATTGTTGGACGTTAGCTGCGTATGTTACTATTTATTCGCATTGCATTTGTATTGCATTGCGTTCCTCTAATATGCAAATTAAGAGTTACTAGAATTCATTTCAGCCAATAGACGCCCACTGTTAGACATAGGCCTCCCCCAAGGATCTCCACGCAGATCAGTCCTGCGCTGCAACCGTCCAGCGCCTTCCCGCGATCTTCATCAAATCGTCGGTCCACCTTGTGGGAGGCCTACCAACGTTGCGGTGTCCAGCATATGCCTGCCACTCCAGGACCTTTCCGCCCCAACGGCCGTCAGTCCTGCGAGCAATGTGCCCCGCCCATTGCCACTTAAGGTTCGCAATTCTTCGGGCTATGTCGGTGACCCTGGTTCTTCTGCGGATTTCATCATTTCTGATTCGATCACGCAGAGAAACTCCGAGCATAGCCCTCTACATTGCCCTCTGGGTGACTTTGAGCCGCCTTATAAGGCCCATTGTGAGTGACCAAGTTTCTGTTCCGTATGTCATCACTGGCAACACGCACGAATCGAAGACTTTCGTCTTGAGGCACTGCGGTAGATGGGCCGAGAATATGCCGCGTAGCTTCCCAAACGCTGCCCAGCCGAGTTGGATCCGCCGATTTACCTCTTTCTGGAAATTGGACCTACCTAGTTGGATTATTTGTCCCAGGTAAACGTACTCGTCAACAATTTCCAGTGTAGAGCCTCCAACCTTCACAAGAGTGGGTGCTACATGGTGATTCGACATGATTTTCGTCTGGTCCATGTTCATTTTAAGACCCACTTGTTGTGAAACTCTACTGAGGTCTTCGAGCATTATGCCCAAGTCTTCTATGGTGTCAGCCATGACTACGATATCATCAGCAAAACGAAGGTGCGTCATGTTCTCACCGTTGATGTTAATGCCCAGTCCTCTCCAGTCCAAAAGCTTAAACACATCCGCCAGCGTAGCTGTGAACAGTTTCGGCGAAATCACATCGCCCTGTCTGACGCCTCGCTGGAGGCGTATTGGTTTCGAATTCTGATCCGGAAGACGGACTGACATTGTGGCGTTTTTGTACAGTGACTGCAACACTTGGATGTATCGATAGTCTATACGGCACCTTTGGAGAGACTGAAGCATGGCCAATGTCTCGACGGAATCGAAGGCTTTCTCATAATCCACAAACGCCAAGCATAGTGGTAGGTTAAACTCTTCGGTCTTCTGTATAACCTGCCGCAGCGTATGTATGTGGTCTATGGTACTATAGCCTTTTCAGAATCCGGCTTGTTAGGGAGGCTGGAAGTCGTCAAACCTGCGCGCGAGACGATTCGTAATGACTCTCGAGAACAGCTTATAAACATGACTCAGGAGCGTGATGGGCCTATAGTTCTTTAATCAAGTTCTATCCCCCTTTTTAAAGAACAGTGCCACCACGCCCCTGTGCCATGCTTTAGGTGTTTTGCCATCGAGTATGACGGAGTTGAAGAGTCTCTGAAGGGCCTTTCGAACTGGTAGTCCGCCTGCCTTCAGTAGCTCGGCTGTAACTCCATCATCACCCGGCGCCTTGTTGTTCTTGAGCTGCTTGAGAGCCACAAAAAGTTACTAGAATGTTACTCAAAAATTCATTTAACAACCCGGGATCAAGTGCTCAATTAAAGGAGATGATTTAGATTTAATAAAAATTAAAGCCAAAAATTTAACAAAAAGGAAAATATGTCACCACTGAAGAGAAAATTAGTTTGAGAGTTTTTTAAGGATCAAATTAACAATTCAAAAATGTATCCATATAAATGTCTTATAAAATCACTCTTGAATGGCAAAGATGCTATGCCGCAGGTTCACAAGTCTACGGGCAGTAAGCCTTGGGCTGGAAAGAACCAGCAAGAAAGCCATCAAGGGCTATTTTTTTCTCCCTTTATTCTTACGGAACTGTCATTAGATAGTCTGAACGCAACTTCCTTTACAAGTTCATTACTAATAATTAGAGAAAAAAAAACTATAGTTTACACTGTAACTGTATAAAAAGCAACGCTAGTCTGGCTCGCACTTGGCTGTTATTTTTACTGTTGTGGTATAGAATTATATAGAACAATCTTCATCTGATATCTGAAGTATGAAAATTGTACATAGTTAATAAATTATTAATTAATATTGGAATTGTATTTCTGTTCAGTAGTGACATGTCATGATTTCATTGGCTGGCACATTAATTTTCCGCTCTTAAAGAATAATGTCCTTTATGTGTTTTCACTATTATATCAAAGTTAAAAACGAGAAGAGAAAAAATAAACTACTCGACAAATAATGACGAACCATTCCTTCCGCGTACATGCAAACTCTGGAATGAGCTCCCTGTTGCGGTGTTTCCTGAGCGCTACGATATGTCTAACTTCAAACGAGGCTTAAAAAGAGTATTACTCTCCAGGTAGGCAGCGGCTCAGCTGTGCCCCTGGCACTGCAGATGTCCATGAGCGATGGTTACCACTTACCATCAGGTGGGCCATTTGCTTGTCTGCCACCGTTCGGAATAAAAAAAAAATAAAAAAAAAAAGAACCTTCCGCCCTTCCGTAACAAAGAGTAGTATGTAGTATTATTAATTAATCCGTATTCCATCATTAAGGCAATACTTGCTTTTATTTCAAATGCAACTGAAATGTAATGTAAATTTATGATTACCGAAAAGTTTTACCAGAATTAAGAATAAGTTTTAAACATTGTAAACGAAATGTTAAGAACTATTTAATACAAAACTTGAATAATAATGACTATTTTTAAAAGAGTTTTACAATATCTAGCGAAATCTCCTTGTATTCCCATGTCCCAATACTCGACACCCCAGTACTCGACACACAACATAAAAACATTAAAAAAGCAAACTTATAATATTTGAAGCACTTTAATAAACATAACGAGTAATTTAAAATTACTGTTAATTTTAAACTTATCGATGCAGTTACAGGCAAACCTAATATTTCAAGTCATATCATGTTTTAAAAGCAATGATGACGTTAATTAGTGCAGCGTAACATGCTAGTCCCAATTGTCGTCAAAATAGTACGATTATTGACGGCCATTGGGTCACGGCGGGATTTATATGAACCAATTACTGTCACGCACAAAAAATTATTCAAATCGATTAATAATATCATCTTTGAGGTTAAAACCTGTTAGATTCAACACTTAGCTATTTCGGATAATAATCGTACTTACCAAACTACTGACAGATACTGGTAAAAGTGTAATCCAACGTGGGGTGGTCTGTCGTGAATTCAGTCGCTGCACTTATAAAATATACAAAAATATGCGAGGACTACTTTTCTATTTCGTGTTACACTGACGCCATTTCTAACTTACCTTAATGATGCCATTTAAATTATACAGCAAACTACTGCGAAAATGTTGCCACAAAAAGATTAAAGTTTAATATTAGCAGTATAAAAATATTGTGTTTTTTCTACAAACTGACGGGTACTGGTACACTGACGACATTACCAGCGTTTACCTTACATACTTGGTGCATATTATGTCTGAGTGTATCAACATTTGTATTAAATTGTTATGTATAATGAGTGTATTATAAGTGTTTGCTTGATGATGTGAAATAATATGAGCTGTCTGAGAAATACTTGTCATATCTTGACACAGAGTGAGCAAAAATGTGTGACATATTAAAAAAAATCTTACATCTAGTCATTTCTCGGTGCTTAAATTATATAGATGTTGAACTTGAGCTTCATTAGTGATGTTGATGATTGGCGAATTGTCGGTCTTCCTAACGTATATCTTTCCGTACGCTGTCCAGCAGTACTTATATTCCTTGGATTTCGCAAGGCCTCTGGCCAGGAAATAGAGTCGTGATGCATAACGTGTAAGGTGTTCAGATATGAAAATTGGTGTGTCTTCATCAGTGCGAAAACCCAGATGCTTTGCACATAGTTTAGACTTGTTTCTCACGTTAAACTGTTTTGACATTTTTATAATGTCATTTTTAATGAAAGTCGAGTTAGTTTCGATTATTACAGAGGTCGTTTTCGCTTCTATTTTATTGGCCCGAATCCTGTAGATATCCTTGATATCAGACGTTTTAAAACTAGAGCCTACACTATTTGCAAGCTTTGATACCATGTCCAAAAGGTCCGCCTTCTCTTCTCTATTCTTTCTCGGTACGTTTTTAATTTCGATATTACACTTTCTTTGTATCTTCTGTAGTTCTTCTAATTTTTCCTCTAGTAATTGTATATGCTTTTTGTCTTCTTTGGATTGAGTTTCTAATATATCAATATTCTTCTTAAGATCCTCATTTTGCAATGTGAGAAATGCAATAGAATTTTCAATATTAGCGTTGACCAATTTTATTTCTTTGAGTGTTGGCAAAATCTCTTTAAAGTCTTCTTTCTGTTTTGCAAATAAGGTCATCAACATCTCTTTCATTTCTTCTTTCAACGAATCGAGTTCTGGAGGGAAGGCCTCTTCATTTCGTCTCTTCTTATTGCGAGAGAATGCATAATTTGGTGGTGTACGTTCTTTGTCTAATATGTCTAAATACGATTCTGATGATGATTTATCCATGGTAGCTACGTAATTATTCTTTTGCCGACTTACAATAGGAATCACAACTTCCGCCCTTCAAGTTAAGCAACACTTATATTGTGACAATACGGTGCGAGGGAGAGGCACATGCGAAGCGCAACGAATAGTTATGACTGATTGTTGTCTCACCACTATAACACGGCTTCAATTAGATATTGTAATGCGCGGGACAAAGATGCACAAGTAGTCGCTGGAGGCGGAGTCAAGATTTGTGTCCTGGAGGCGGCAACGCGAACAGTAGGAGGTGCTTAACTGGTTTGATGCGCGAGCGCTGATGATATAGCTCCGTTTCAGTATTGTTGTCCTACTTTGTCACTTCGAGCCTCTCACACTTATGTTAGCCTGGTACTCTCGTCTAATTCCGCACAATATATTTGTATTTAAAATAGCAGCAAACATTTAAATTACGCGAATGAGCAAAGTTGCAACGAAAAACACGACCGATCACTACGGTATCCGAGAGGGAAGAGGAGCTGACGTGCAAAGATTTATATTTTAAAATCTAATAACCTATTACAAATTAATATATGCAATTGAAATTATAATCATCACATACATAATGTTAAAGTGTTAAAAACTCCTATTAATAATTCATGTCATTTAAAAATTTATGTCAATAATCAAATTATATCATTAATTTCCTAAAAAAAATAGGCAATCAATAAATCAATAATTACAATATGTCATTTAAATATTCTTTGTTGGTATAGTAACATTTTTCTTTTAACCAAGTAGTCAATTTTTTCTTGAAATGATTACAGTTTTCAATAACTTTAATATCATTAGGCAATTTATTATATATACAAATCAACATATTATATGCATTTACTTTATATAAGTAAGTGTGACAAGGAGGCTGATAAATTAAGTGTCTGTATTGATTCCTTGTATGTCTATCATTCACTTCCATACGTTTTTGGAAGTATTCAGAATTATTTTTAACAAAGACACAAGATTCTTTTATATAAATACAAGGCAGAGTAAGTATGTCAAACTTCTTAAACAGTGGTTTACAACTTTCACCATACCAAGCATTTTCCAACATCCTAAGACATTTTTTCTGCATTTTGAATGCTCGATCTATATCAGGTGAGTTTCCCCAAATTAAAATTCCATAACTAAGAATGCATGAAACATAACCATGGTATGCCATTATTGCAGCTTCTGTAGAAACCGTTTGTCTGAGTCTTTTTAAGGCGAATACAAATCTGTCAATTTTTGTACCAATTATATCAATATGACTTTTCCAATTTAAGTTTTCATCAATATTTATACCCAAATACTTAAAACATTCAACTCTTTCTAATAAAACATTATTTTGTGTTACTTGTATATTTAATTGTTTTGAATGGTAGGAAAGAAACTGCATTATTTTAGTTTTTTGTAAATTAATATTAAGTTGATTAGCTTGCAGCCAGTTTACCACTTCACTTAAAGTTTCATTAAGTTGTACTTGAGCAATCTCTTTATTTTTACATTTGACATTTATGGCAATGTCATCAGCGAACATTACACATTCATCATTAATAGCATTGGGAAAATCATTGCTATACAGCACGAATAATGGGGGTCCTAACACACTACCTTGTGGAACTCCCGTCTTGTTTAAAATAAACTCTGACCTATAACAATTTTTTCTTGAAATTCTTTTTGTCTCTTGTACGGCTCTCTCAATCTCTGTACACTGAAGTCTGTTATTTAGATAGCTTTTAATCCAGTCATTTGCTTTTCCTCTGATACCAAGAACATCTAGCTTATTGAGCAATATTGAATGACTAACAAAATCAAACGCTTTCGTCATGTCAATAAAAATTGAGACAATAGGAATGCGCTGATTTATGCTTTCAGATATACATTTCACTAGTTTAAAACAAGCAAGAGTAGTGGATTTTCTTTTTCGAAATCCACACTGTTCATCAGCCAAAATTGTATGCTTATCTACAAAATCATTCATCCTAACCAACATAGCATTTTCAAAAACCTTAGAGAAAATGGAAATTTTTGTTAATGGTCTGTAATTATTTGGATCATGTTTATCCCCTTTTTTATGAACTGGTCTAATAACTGACAACTTTAACTCATCTGGGAACACTCCTTCAGAAAAACTAAGATTTATAATATGTGATAGAGGGATGGAAATACTATGTGCACATGCTTTTAAAACTTTTGTACAGATTTCGTCGTAGCCTGTAGCTTTACTGTTGTTTAATTTCATAATAATGTTAAATATTTCGATTTCATTTGTGGGTTTAAGGTAAATGGTATTCGGATTTTTGTTTAATAGTTTATAGTTATTGTTAATAGAATTATTCATTTGCTTATTTGTCATATTAATAAGAAATTCGTTATATAAATTACATATATCAATTGGATCAGTGTACTTGTTATTATTTATTATTAGATTATTCATGTCAGTATTAAATATATTATTAGGTTTTTTCGATGTAATTATATTCCAAGTAGCTTTGCATTTGTTTTTGTTATGTGTGATATATTTATTATTATATAATCTCTGCGCCCTAAGAATACATGTTTTGAATATTTTGTTATACTTCCTGTACTTTGACTTTGCTTCTTTTTTATATGCTTTATTTAATTTATATTTTAAAAACAACATTCTTTTTGTTTTACTAGATTTTTTTAGACCTTTTGATAACCATTTTAATTTGCATGGACGGTTATTTATTTTTACATTAATTATTGGAAAACATAAGTTGTATAGCAATTGAAACATATCATAAAATTTACTGAATGCGATGGCAGTAGAATCAGAATTCATTACATCTGAAAACGATAACGCCTCAATACCTTGACAAAACTTCCTTATATTATCATTACTATAATCCCTTCTATTTTCATATCACGATGTATACACCCTACATTTTTTATGTTTAATGTTTATAATTTGCGCTGTTTGTAACCTTTTTTTCCAAATCTTTTAAATAATATGAACATAAATTATTATCTTAAGGTTTATTAACAAAATACCTCCTTATATACATTAAGAAATATTATTTACATTAAGAAAAATAGTTCTCATGCGATTAAATTACACTGTTTGAACTATGATTAAAATATGTAACGATACGAAAGACTCGTATCTAGCCTAATCACAATGAAAGTTAAATTCTTATACTTATGGGACGCGGGCGATTTCTGGTCTATGCTAGTTTTAAACTAAAAAAAATCTTAAACTTAGTAGTAAATATTAACTCGAGATTCTCATAATAATGGTACTGAGATTTTGACTTGCCGCTGTCTTCATCAGGATCCTCAGCAATGGGTAGCTTACACCGCTTGCCCAAGTCCGCGGGATAAAAAAACTCCAGTTTAGGAGTTTTTTTTTTTTTATTTTAATTTTGTAGGAGGTAGGACTCGAAGACCGGTAACCGACTTCTCGTGCCTTCTATGTTTAATAAAATAAGAAAACGGCGACAGAACAAGTGGGTAGATAAGTATAATTTTCAATCACTCTTCCGCGTCGGCATGGTAATTTCGATGCTGCTTCATTAAAAGAACCCCTTCTTATATAATTTGATAACGTGGATTATCGCGGCCACACTCGGTTACAAAATCAAAAATAGTATTAATTAACAAAACAATATTTCCGGCTCGCCGACTGGCCGCCTCCGCTACAGTCAACCGCTATCCCCGTTCCTCCGTTTTTTCCTTTGCGCCCGCGCGCTTTGGCCGCGCGCTCTGCCACCCGCGCTTTTGGCCAAATCATTTTTATGATTACATGTTTCATGATCAGACAGTCCTAAATAAAGTACTTCAGACTGTACTTGCTTTATATTGCTTGCAATTTGGTCCAGACAAGCACTCATCCTTGTAGGTATGTTTATATGCATTTCAAAGTTATATGCTTTCAATGTACTTGAGAGTTCTTTGGTATAAGCCGATGGCTTCAATATATCTAAATTCCAGTCTCCACAGATAATAATTTTTTTACCTTTATATTTTTCTGTAAGAAAATGTAATAACTTATTCAGTTTATATATAAAAATTCCTATGTGACTTTTAGTTTGCTCTGGTATTCTATATATACAAAACACGAGAGTACCTAAACCAGTCAATTCAATACCACAGCATTCAAATATAAATGTTGTGCCTATACCTGAGGGGATTTGTACTTGCTTTGTATCAAGTGATTTCCTCACCAAAATACATGTCCCACCTCTAGAGTTGCTTCTATTAAATGTAGCAGCTAATTTATAATTCTTGAGCCTGACATTACTCTCAGTGCCCTTCTTTATGAATGTTTCACTGAGACAAAGAACATCTACCTCCTTGCCTTTGTCACTTAGATCGTTTAACGCTATTTCAATAATGTCAATTTTATTACAGAGACCTGCAATATTTTGGTGCAGTAAGCAAAAGTTACTAAAATTTACTACTTTATCATAGCATGTCGATATTGATTCTGAATATTTTACATTATCATTCTTAATATTAGCAACGAAAACACATTTTGTCAACTTTATAATTATTACATACATTATTAATAAATTGTTTTTCATATTTTAAATAGTCAATTTCAATATTTAACTTATATGTGAGTAATTGTGATAATGACATTTTTTTACATTTATTATTCATTCTTAATAGGCCAATGTCAATAAAATTGCAATTAGAATAGTTAGTCGATATCAGTTTTAAGTCAGAATTCAGAACATTATGATCAATAAATTTGTTATAAGGAACGCTTAACAATAGTATTTTTTTACAATGTCTTAAGTTATATAATGTGTTACAAATATTTGAAAATAAGATATGGGGATTTCTGTCATGACAACCAGCTGATAAAATAAGTATGTCCTCGCTACTCACTATGTTTGATTGCCTGTTAATATCAGTAAAAATCTGACCAGATGATGCATTTGGTTTCACAATACCCGAAATTTGTAATGATCCCCCTGTATTCCTTAAATAATTTAATTTTTGTGACACTCCCCTCAATTGTTCATCACCTATTATATAAATCCTCTTTCTTTGTTGGTTTTCACATTTTTTATTTATTTTGTTATCTGTCCGTATCTGTGCATGGTTGATTCGCGACTTTATTGTATTATCCGGGTGCTCATCTTTACTAATATTACTATTTATTTTTTTCCCATTTCTGTTGTTCTCATATTCATCGTAGTCACATTTGCCATCAATATTCATATTATCATTAATAGCCGTCTTACTGTTGAGGCTTTGTGAGTTATCAGTAACATATAATGAATGCCTACGGTCTATCTTCTTTGTTTTTTGTATAATGAAGCAAAATATCTTTAGCAATTGGAGGTAAATTGTAAATCATAGAATATGAAATATTATCTAGACCGGAGGATGTGTCTTTCTTTTTTAGAACAGCATGAAATTCTGACAAAGTAAATAAATTTACTTCTATATTTTGATTAATTACATGTTTGTGTTGAGTATTAACACTGTTTGGAGACAGATTAGACAAAAATTGTTGTGCAGCGTTATCGTGTAGTGTTTGAAAGAGTACATTATAACCTTCTCTATCTATTTAAGTTTTCTCCATAAATCCTTATTTGAGATTTTTGCGTCTAGACTATTACAAAACTGTTCAAACGATTTTCGTTTAGCGCTCCTTATCAAATGTCTTGCTTCTTTTATCTTATCCTGCAAAGTATTGAAATTTACAGTTGTCCTATTTTTTCTAAAATTTTTCAAGGCTAGTCTCCTTTCACCCACTATTTTTGATAAGTCTTGATTCCACCAGCTTTTTGGTTTAAACTTAGAGAATGGCTTATTATCACACTTAATATAGGAAATGCTTTTTTCAGCAACATTATTAATAACCAAAAGTAATTTATCATAACAACCCTGCATATCAACATTCAAAACAAGATTCTTGCAACTATCAGCTATTTCAGTTCTATACAATTCCCAATTCGCTTTTTAATGCAACGTTTTTTATCCGGTGGAATGAAATTATATGTGTCATGTAGTTTAATTAGAATTAATCTGTGGTCACTCCCAAAACACTCATTTGTAACACAACAATCAAACTGTAACGCGATGTCCGAACTTGCAAATGTTATATCAGGCGAACTGAAAATCGTTTGACTATTACGCATTGCAAAGCGTATTGCATCGCCATTATTTAAGTACACAAAGTTATTATCAATACTGGCTTCAGCTAATATGCGGCCACGTGTGTCCGTCTTATAAGACCACGACGAATGGTGCGCATTAAAATCACCTGCTATTAAAGCGTTTTTATTAAAATGGGTAAATAAACGGTCAAAGTCTAATCTACTAACATTAATATTTTGAGGTGAATATACAGCAACTATATATTTTATACAACTAAAATTTAAGATTTCTATAGAAATACTTTCAAATATGAAACATGAGATAAAATAAGGTAATAATTTAGTTTTCACTGATTTATGCACAAATATAGCTACACCCCCATAATCATCTCTATTTGCTCTATAACAGTAAAATTCAGGTATTTTCGCCTTCCTTTCGGGTGACAACCATGTCTCCGTACATATACATATGTGCACATTCTCTCTTACCAGATAAGATTCAAGATCGCATAACTTATGACTAAGGCTACGACTATTCCATTGCACTATTTTTAAACTTGTTTTATATGTTTTATAATATTTGTTATTATACATTATAGTTAAAAGTACAAAAAAAATATTATAACTTTTTAAGTTTAACTATTACTACCGATGAAGCATAAATCCAGTAATTAGTGTCTTCAAAATTAACTTGAAAACTATCTGGAAGACGATCGATATCCTCTGGAAGAATATACATTTGACGGCGGAAACTCATCACGTGACCAAAACCAATGTCACTCAATCCGGCCCTTAGAAATGAAATTTGAGACATTGGACTGATATTTAGTTCATTTAATTTGTCTTCAATTACTTTATGAGCTATTACCGGGCAGACATTTGATAAAATTATTCGTTTGTTTCTACTCAACAAAGGCTTGATGTTCAGTTGCTGATCATCTATTTTAATGAACTTGTGGGTATCAACTAGTTGATCTGCAATAACTTTTGATGAAACAAACATACACACTCTATTATTCGAGATACGTGGTATAAATAAAATATAAATAAAATATGCAGGGTCTATGAGATTACGAAATGCCGTCGCATATTGTTTCAGCTGGAATTGTTCTAACGCGTCTACTATGACAGCTTGGTCTTTTTTAGGGAATTGACTTGTCTGGGTTACTGTAACATAACTTTTCGTAACAGTAGGTGTAAGATCCATTTTATCTTCAACAGCCAATGCAGCCAACAGCCATTCACTTGTAAGTTTCAAAATAAATAATAATAAAGCCCATTGAATATGAACAATAATGCACCTCCGGCACACATACACTATCACTCGCGGTCAGTGACAGACTGAAATGAAACTTTAATGAAAGAATTTATTCCTATGCCTTCTCGAGAAAAATGGTTGCAAATATCTAATGGCATGTGGAATATGTGGAACTTTCCTAATTGCTTAGGAGCTATAGACGGAAAACATGTCGTAATAGATGCTCCATCCCATAGCGGATCTTTATATTTTAATTATAAGAAAACATTCTCTATAGTACTGTTGGCATTAGTAGATTCAAATTACAACTTTATTGCTGTGGATATTGGGTCTTATGGGAAAAATAGCGATGGAGGTATTTTGGCCAATTCAGCCTTTGGAAGAGGTTTGTAAAATGGAACCCTGAATATCCCTGAAAGCTCTCCACTTCCAGGAACAAACATCTTGGCTCCATATGTAATTTTGGGAGATAAAGCTTTTCCTCTAAAAACATATATGATGCGGCCTTACTCAAGACCAAATATTGAAGACGATGAAACAAAAATATTTAATTATCGGTTATGTAACAAGAGAAATTTTTAAGTTTTTTTGTAATTCTGTAGAAGGCTCAGTCCCATGGCAGAGAAATATTATAGGCTGATACAGATGGGAAAAAAAAACGACATTTTTATAATTATCATATTTAAGTAAACTTACCGCTCAGCTCTAATATTTTTTTCAATTTCAGCCCACATTGTTGTTGATGATATTCTTTATTTCAAGTAAGGAGAAAAAACACAAAAGTAACTTATTAATTTTAAACAATATTTAAACCTTTAAAATATTTAACACAGAGAAAAAAAAATCAAGCATTATTTATAGAGTTGCAGACAATAGTACTAAAACGAGAAAGGTCTTCAGCTAAAGGTCTGTTGTAGTGTCTTGCAAACATAGCAGAGTTCTGAGACCATCCTGCAGTTTTTCTAATAAGGTCAACAGAAATACCAGATCTACTTGCTGCAGATGTTGCAGCATGTCTGGTACTGTGAGCAGTAAAAATATTAATGTCAATACCAGCTCCTTCTAATGTATTTTTTATCCATCTACTTATGGATTTTTTTGCTTCTGGAAGCTTTTTGATGTTGCTTTTTATATGTTATAAACAAAATATTTGTATTCTTTCTTAATGTATGAGTTGTAGAAAGATAAGATTTTAGAGTATTTAATGGGCAAATCTCAATTCTTCTGTCATATTTCTTCAAGTGTATTGTAGGTTGATAGCTGCCTCTTCTAGAAGCCTTTAATATATCACTTAGGCTTGATTTCCTCCTAATGTAGGCCATACACGCTACGGTCTACCGGAGAGGTAATTTGTGCAGGTATACCTGCGCAGGTCAACCGAACATTGGTAGCGTGTATGGGGATGTTCCGGTGTATCGGAGCGGTCTTCAGTTCTTTTTGCAATGGCATCGAATGTGGACGATGACACGCTGGCATTGCTAGGTCTAGCTTTAATTTTGAAGATAAATGATACGAAAAAGAAGCGAAAAAAGTGGTGTAAACATTGGTTATTAAAAAGGAAAACATATAGTCATGTTAATTTATTAAATGAATTAAAATTTGAACCAGAAGATTTTAAAAACTATCTTCGTATGGACGAAAAAACATACCTTAAATTACTTGAAATGGTTACTCCTATGATAAAAAAAGAAGACACAGTTATGAGAAAAAGTATTTCTGCGCACGAAAGATTATCAGTTACATTGAGATTTCTCGCAACTGGCAGAAGGTTATGAGGACCTAAAATTTTCAGCAATTATTTCGCCTCAGGCACTTGCAAAAATAATTCCTGAAACATGTGAAGCTTTGTATAAAGTACTTAGAAGAGATTATTTGAAGGTAAGTCATTAAAACACTTATATTACAGATAATATTTATTGAAAAAAGAAACAAAACTGTCTATTTGTAAAACTATTTGTTTCGCATCTAAAGCCCTCAATTTCATCGCCACATTTTTGCCAATAATATCGCATCTATCTTCTGTTACAATTGGGCGAGGACGCTTAAAATGATCTCGTACAGATTCCAATACTTCATTTGCTATGCTTTCATCTTTTCTTTTTGTTTTACACGGATTTGGTGGACGAGATGAATTATTATTTGACGATGTTGATCGAGCCTCGTTGTTGGTAGATACGCTGTTGGAAGATACGCTGTTGGATGAATATTCTTCATCGGCATTTGAAGAGTCGTCAGTGTTGTCTTTCTAAAAACAAATATTATTGATACATTTTTGTATCCTGCCGCTATAGATATTTCATATCAAAAATAAGTACTTATTGCATAAATGATAAATCTGTTATTTTTATATTGCAGTTTCCTACATCTGAAGAAAAGTGGAAAGAAATAGCAAAGATGTATGAAGAACGATGGAACTTTCCTCATTGTCTTGGTGCAATAGATGGAAAACACATAGCGATTGTTCCACCGGCTAATAATGGATCGTATTTTTATAATTATAAAGGGCAACATAGCGTGGTTCTTATGGCAATTGTTAATGCAAAATACCAATTTATGTATATAGACATTGGCATGAATGGCAGAATCTCCGATGGAGGGGTTTTACAAAACACAATTTTTTTTGAAAAATTAGAAAATAGTGATTTACATATTCCAAGCAGTGAATTGTTAACAGGAAGTAACCGAAATTTGCCATATGTATTTGTGGCAGATGACGCGTTCCCATTACGCCCCGATATGATAAAACCGTTTCGACGGGCAGATTTGACATCGCAAGAAAGAAAAATCCTGAATTACAGATTATCTCGCGCGCGGCGGACTGTTGAAAACGCTTTCGGGATAATGGCATCACGATTTTGGATATTTTATACTCATATTAATTTAGAACCGGAAAATATCGATAAAGTAGTGAAAGCATCTTGTGTATTACACAACTTTTTAATTGAACACTCAAAAAAGTCTTATGCACCTCAAAAATGTTTTTATCGAGATAATTCTGAAAACAGGACTATAATTTCTGAAGGATACAATACACAAAATAGTACCATGGAAAACTACACTGTACACTGGAAAGAAGAAACCCAGGAAATACTTTGAACAACGCGAAGGTAGTCCGAAATAATTTTATGAATTATTTCAATCAGGAGGGAAGGGTACCATGGCAAAATGATCATGTAAATTAAAAAATAGGTTGAACAGGCAGTGCAGGTAGTTCTAAATACATAGTTATTAGTAATGTACAGGATCGTTAAAAATGTAAATACGCGGATACAGATCTTTATTTTCGATGATCCATTATCTGGAACATCACTAATAGTTATATTATAAGCTGTGGTGAAATTTAGAATGATTGTAAATACAAAATAATTAAGTGTTACATGTATTCAACTTAATAAAAAATTATAATCAAAGTATGAAATATTTTACTTACCCCACAACTATTTTCGTCATCACTATTTAAGTTGGATGTAAATTCCTTTGGAGTGCATTGATTATGAATGAAATTGAACAAATCGTAGTACCACAGTTTAATATGATACACATCATCAGCAGATGCCCCAGACTTTAAAGATTGTTCATATTTCATATAGTCATGTTAAAATATTAAATTAATTAAAATTTGAACCAGAAGATTTTAAAAACTATCTTCGAATGGACGAGAAAACATATCTTAAATTACTTAAATGGTTCTCATCTTCTTTCTCCTGCCCTGTTCCCAATTCTATTTGGGGTCGGCGCAACATGTCATCTGCTTCCATTCTCTCCTATCGCTCGCTAATTCTCTACACACTCCTTTCCTCAACATATCATCATTTACACAATCCATCCACCTTTTCTTCGGCCTTCCTCTCCCCACACGCCCATCCACTTTCATGTCCATGACTCTTCTGGTAACATGGTCATTCTCTCTCCTTACCACATGACCGTACCAGGATAGTCTCCTTTCTCTCAGTTTCTCCACAATAGGGGCAACTTTCAAACTTCCCCTAATATATTCATTCTTCACTCTATCCTTTCTTGTCACTCCACACATCCATCTCAACATACGCATCTCCGTGACATGCAATCTTTGTTCATCCATTCGTTTAACAGGCCAACATTCCGATCCATACATGACGACAGGCCTAATTAGAGATTTATAAATTTTCCCCTTCAGTTTGAGGGAAATACGGGGATCACATGTAGTTCCCGTAACCTGCCGCCATTTCATCCATCCTGAGCTAATCCTTCGCTTAACATCCTTGTCGACATCTCCATCCTCCTGCAATACTGATCCCAGGTATTTAAATTCTGAACAGATCGGAAGTACCGCTCCATCGAGTGCAATACGGCAAGGATTGGAGAGACCGCCGAAATCGCAGTACATGTATTCGGTTTTGGTTCTGCTGATTTTCAAGCCAACGTTCTCCAATCTCCGCCGCCAACATTCCAATCTGTCCTGAATCCGGGATCCGTCCTCATCGACGAGCACGATGTCGTCCGCAAAAAGCATGCACCAGGGTGCCTCCTCCTGTATGACCGAAGTCAAAGCATCCATTATTAGGAGAAAGAGGTAGGGGCTCAACGCTGATCCCTGGTGCAGTCCAACGGCAACAGCAAACTCTCCGGTGGTTCCAGCGGCTGACCGGACATGCGTACTGGTTTTAAAATACATTGCTCGGATTAGCTCCACATACTTACCGGGCACTCCTTTTCTTTTCAAACTCCACCACAAAACCTCTCGGGGGACACGATCGTATGCCTTCTCTAGGTCCACGAATACCATATGCAGGCTCCTACGTGCACGTTTGTAAGACTCGCACACTTGCCTTAGTGCAAATATGGCATCCGTAGTTCCACGACCTGGCATAAACCCAAATTGGTTTTGTGTTATCTCACATTCGTCTCGCAGTCGTTTCTCTATCACTTTCTCCCATATCTTCAGACTGTGTGACATGAGCTTTATTCCTCGATAGTTGTTGCACTCTTGGACATCACCCTTATTTTTGTAGATGGGTACAAGGGTACTTGCACACCATTCAGTGGGGATCACATCTTCTTGCAGCAGTCTATTGAAGAATAAAGTCAGCCACTTACATCCATCCGCACCCAGACACTTCCAGACTTCCACAGGTATATTATCAGGCCCCACAGCTTTCCCATTTTTCATACTTCTCACAGCCACCCTCACCTCTTCAATTTTCACCTCATTTACTAATCCCATATTACTTCTTACCTTACTAAGCATTCCATTCCACACATTCTCCTCATTCATCAACTTTTCAAAATATTCCTTCCAGCGGCTTTTTATATCGTCATCTTCCGTTAAGACCTTCCCTGCCTCGTCTTTCATACACTTCACGTGCGTAACATCCCGAGCACACCTTTCTCTATGCCGCGTAATTTTATAGAGGCAGTTTTGACCTGAGGAGGTTTCTAAGGTCTCATATAGTGCCGCCTGGGCTTTTACTCGGGCAACGGCTACTGCTTTTTTTGCCTCTTGCTTAGCGCTTCTATAGGCATTTTTCCTTAAATCTTCCAGACTCTCACTGCACTCTTCTCCATTTTGCCATATTTTAAATGCATTCTTCTTCTTCTTTAAAGCTTTTTGTACATCTTCATTCCACCACCAAGTATCTCTTTTAATCATACCTTTCCCTTTCGTTTCTCCTAGCACATGTTTTGCTACTTCTTTCACATAACCTGCCATCAAATTCCAGCATTCGTTCACCGTCTTTCCTTCCATTGTATCCATCTCTTTTATTTTACTTATCACTCTCATTCTAAATTTCTCAGCATACTCCCCATTCTGTAGCAAATACCACCTAGTCTTTGGTTGAGGCTTGACCTTAGTTAAGGAGGTCTGCACAGGATGTTTTACCTCCATTACGAGGAGTCTGTGTTGGGAAACCAAAGCCTCTCCAGGAATTACCTTACAGTCTTTGACATTACTTAAATTCTCCCTCCTTATTAAAAAGTAATCAATCTGTGTCTTCCGATTACCACTGCAATAGGTAAGCACATGCTGTTCCGCTTTTTGGAAGAATGTGTTAACGACTGCAAGGTCAAACGCACTAGCCGTTTGTAATATGCTTTCCCCCTCGGCATTCCGGTTCCCAAAGCCCCAACCCCCATGCACTCTATCATATCCCGTTCTCATTTTACCTACATGTCCATTCAGATCACATTTTGAGGTAGTTTCACATTTCCCATTTCCGCTTGAAAGAGTTGTATCATTTATAATTTTTTCAGCAATCAGTCTTTGTTGTTTAGGTAATTCACGCAATTTGATTGCCACAATTTTGCCAAAAATATCAAATCGGTCGTCTTTTAACAAAGGCCGTTTGAAGTGCTCGTTTACGGAATGTAATACTTCATTAGACAAATCAGTCACACTTGTAGTTTTTCTTTTAGCAGGTCTAGTACAACTTGATGTTTGTTGAGAGGTAAAATCAGTTTCCGATGAGCTGTCATGTATATCTTGTAACTTTAAAGCCGATTCGGTTTCCTGAAACAATAACGAAAAAAATAAAAAAAATAAAATAAAATTTAATAATAAAATTTGCGCAAATATCTTCCAACACACGTAACAGTATACTTGCGCAAGTCCAAACTTGCGTAAGTATACTGTTACGTGTATGGGGACCATTACATACAGTGAGTCACAAAAGTCTTCGTACACCCAGCTAAATAAGCTCAATGGTAATAAATATCAATGTTTTTCAAATCATAATAATACAACAGGAAAATATGGTAAATTTCTAGTTTATTTAAAACAAACAATGTTACAAATGTTACAGCAGACAGACATAAAATAATAATACTTAAAAAGATTGCTTCACAAAAGTCTTCATACAGCTTAATAAACTATTGAAAAAAATAAAAATATGATTAATTAATATTTCGTTGGACCTCCTTTTGCATCTATTACAGCTTGTAATCGTCTAGGCATGGAAATTACAAGATTTTCTGTAATGTCTGAAGTAATTTCTATCCAATTACGACTACAGCGTGAGAGAACTTGTCTCGACTTGTCTGTACGAAGACTTTTGTGACGCGGTTTTCTGTTTATCAATTTTATTTACCTTATTATTTTGAAACAAATGTTATTCACGTTATATCCGTTAAAGTAAGTATTAACACTCCTTTACACGCGCTCAATATAGTGACACGATTCCACGCGCGGGGCTCAATTGTGGCCCAAAATATTTTAAATTTTTTAGTAAAATAGGAATAGAAATAAAATAATTTCTTTTTTTATATATAATCAGTCTTTATTGATTTATCAAAATATAATAAAAAATTAGTCACTTTTGAAATAAAACAAAAAATAAAAAGTATTTGGCTTTATATCGAAAAAACTAAAGAAAAAATGGCACGTATACTTATAATTAAGGATTTAGTCAGAATTCGACTATTCTTTGGGCTCGGTTACATATTTATTATAACAACTAAGGCATACAGCATATTTATGGCAGGGTTGCCAACTTTTCCAGCCGCCATAACCGGACAACAAATTTAATCTGGTGATACTTGGTCAAAATCGAAAAAAAAGAACATTAAGTCTAATTAAGAGTTTTATTCAGAAAACATACAGATATCAGCAGCTATGTAAAAACAAAAAATAGGCGGAATTTTTGGTGATGTTCAACTACCTATTCAGAGTTAGAAGAATTTCTAGGAACAGATGTGGGAACATTATTTTTTCTTAAAATTATACTTGGTCTCGCTTTTCACATTTTTCACAAGTGATTTTCCTGCATCTGTTCTTAGAAATGTTTCAAACTCTGAACAGGTGAAATTATAGTTGAACATTACCATCAATTCTGCCTTCACCATGTCGACCTTAAGACGATTTCTTTCGTCCTGCCAAATATTTTTCATCACGCTAAAAATGCGTTCTACAAACGCATATGACGGTGGAACCGCAAATATTGACTGTGCTATTCTCAGAAGATTTGGGGCTTTAGTTTTTTTGAAAAATGCAACCCACAATAAATCAGCTCGCTTTGGATTTGTTTCCTGACTCTGACTCCGTTGGTCCGTGCTATTACTAGTACTTGGTCCAGGTTCCACAGTTTTTTGGTTGTTTTTTAGCTCCTGAACTACTGTATTCAGCATACAAATTTCTGAGAATAGTTGGTCGCCATCAAATTTAACACCTAGCTTCTCCGCAACCGTGACTACGTCCGTGAATTCCAGCTCTTCGTTCAAATTAAATGGAGTACACAGTTTATAAAAAGAAGTGTCGCTGAAGTCAAACCACTTCGTCAAATATTGTAATACTCGATCATACACATTTTGCGCGTCATTTGTAAACTTGATGCGATCTCCGGGCGAAATTTTTGACAGTGATTGCTGTATCTTGAATCCGTAGAATTGTTTTTCTTTTCTGGCGGCGATTTCACTTCGTAAGTTTTCGAAGATCGTATACACTTCTGTTATTTGGACATAGTTACTTTGTACGATATTTATGTACTTGGTTATGAGTCCCATTATGTTGTGCACAAAATATAGGTATATTTCAGGGAGCGACAGTTCGTTAGAAAGCTGGTGAAGATTATCTTCTGTCGCCGATCCTTGAGAAAGGAACATCCAGATCAGAGGATTGACTTCGTCTTTTCCTTGCTCTATGAAGTATGTTTTTACCGCCGGCCAGTCTAACAAAAGTCTATCTACAGCGGGGAATAGAGTGCAGAATCTTGTCGGAACATGACGGAGTAGATTTTTGTATTCCACATCTAGAAACTCGAATATTTGCTTGAAGTGCGCCAACTTCTTCGCACTTGATGAAAACTCATTAAACACTTTTATGACGAATGATTCAACGTCATAAGGCAGCATCCTTAGCGCAAACTTAGCGGTGTTATGCAAAATATGCATGTGACAATGTCCAGCCACAAGCTCTGTTAGATTCAACGCATTCTTTAGGTTGACAAATACAGATTTGTTTTTTCCATAGTTTACCGAACAATTATCAGCTCCATACGAAACTAAATTACCTGGGTCAAGGTCAACTTTCTTTATGCACTTGATCATATTTTCGGCTATGGCATCGGAAGTCTCATCTGACTCTTCGTAGAAGTCGATGATAGAAGAAGTCGTACCTTTGTCTGCATTGAAGAACCGAATTGCAACCGGATACAACTTGCAGTTGCCCTTGTTTGAAGCGTCGCAAGCTATCGAATACGGTGCTTGGTCTACATCTTTTAGAACAAACGATAGTGCGTGACGTGCGAGCACATTTTCAACGATCGCTTCGGCCTTTGTACGACCGCATTGAATTTTCGGAGCGATTTTCGAGTCTGGAAATATACGTGGTAAAAGCTTATTTCCACAATCTTGCGATAAATAGCTATGATGATGCTTTACACCGTGATAGGTTAACACCAGCTCCGCAAACGCGACTCTTTCTTCTTCTGCACTACCAATCTTAATGAAGAACTTACTTAGAAGCGACGACTGACTGGCTGATTGGCACTTTCGAACATGTCCCGTAGTCTGCTGATGGTGTTTAATGGCTTTAACCCCATCGTGCTTAATAGTAAAAGTGATTCTACACATTTTACAAAAAGCCGTTGTGTCGTCTTCTTTGCTAAGCCATTGAGAAAAACTTTCGTCCGTTAGCCATTCGTCATGAAAACAACAAAATCTTTTTTTAACTTTTGGAGGAGTTTCATTCATTTTGGCAGTCAATTTATCACACACGTACAGGCAGTTAGTATATAGCAGGTTAGTATAAAGCAGTTAGTAGTTAGCTTAAAAAGCAAGTCTTCAAATCAAAACACAATGAAACGAAACAAAAACGGGCGTTACACTTGACAGAACGAAACGAACTGATGTCGCCGGCCGCCCCACCCGCCCGTCGCGCCTGCGCGCCCTCGCCAGCCCGCCACCCGCTTTTGCAGCCTGCGTACGTGCATGCATCGCCGTCGCCGGTGAATTAGCAACGTCGCGTTCAATATTTTATCAAGATGTTATCTGACCGGACAAATTGCATCCGGTCGGATGTTAGCGACCGGACCCCAACAATTCCTTCTAAAACCCAACAGTCCGGTCGAAAACCGGACGGTTGGGAACCCTGATTTATGGTCATTGCACACAGGCTTCTGACATTTCTGGCAAAATGTTCTGGTCGATCGATCTTTGGCTCTTCCGCAGTCGTAACATCTGGCTGTCTTGGTTCTCTTCTTTGGTATAACTTCGTCTTCAGGCATTAAATCACTCTCTTTTATAGCTAAAAACATCATGATCTTCTCCTTGATAGTCCGAGGTAAGTTTTTAGTCATAAGTCTCTGTCGCATTTGTGGCTTTATAAGTTCGATGGCTACCGAACGTAAGTAGTCGCGTCGAGGTATGCGCTGATAATTGTGATTGACCATTGTGTCAATTATCATGCCATTGATGCCTGCGATATTCACCATGTCAAAAAAAAGGGTGAGTGGCCAACGTCTACTATTTCGTGCTACACTAAAATGCTTGCACATTTTATCTAAAACGTCAACACCGCATTTGGTCCTGTTGTACTCAGTTATGATCTCCGGTTTTCTTGCTTCGCCGGTAGAAGGATCAATCGTACCATCATTGTGCATGGTTGATGCCACCAAAACTACTTTTTTTTGTTTTGGTACGTAAGATACTAAAGTGCATTTCTTTTGGAAGCCAAATAAGGAGTCGTTAATGGGTCTACCTTTGGAAGATTTGAAACTAAGTGGAATGTCAGGTTTGTTAGATTTCAGTGTCCCAATAGCAGTAATCTTCTTCTTTTCTAATTCCTTCAACAACGGTATACTGGTAAACCAGTTGTCCATGGTCACATTGCTTCCCATACCTTCCAGAGGCTTTAACATTCTGTGAACAATGTCTGTCACTTTGTTGGAGACCTGAAAAGGTCCATGAGGTTGAGCACCGGCATAAATTTCCAAGTTGTATGCATAAGGAAACGTAACATCTACTAAGACAAAAAGTTTAAGACCATACTTGTCTGGTTTGTTGGGATAAACATCCGGAAACCACATCGTCCTCTAAAAGCCACAAGCTGCTCATCTAGAGTAAGATACTCACTCGGTGTATAATACCTTTCTAGGTTGATTATAAAAAAATTTCAAAAATTTGTCTGATAGGAGCGAGTTTATCAGTTTCCTTTCTGGAATCTCTTGTATGGATGTCATCAAAGCGTATGCACTTTAGCAAAAAAGCAAATCGATTTTTAGACATTGTGAGATAAATAACCTCTACTGCAGTTCCAAACCTATTGTCCCAAAAATCTTTCAGTATTCTTCGACCACTTTTTTTTACACCCATCATGAGTAACATCCCAATCATTGCCCTGATTTCAGTAGAGTCTGTATTCTTTGCATCTCTTTGTCGTTGGTATTTTGTTTTTATTTTGTCGATATATATATTTGTACATCTTGTAATAATATTTATTATCTCCTCATTAAAATATAATTCAAAACAAGAGATTGGAGTTTTGCAATCTGAAGCGTTATTTTTGGGGCCACAAATACGACTACGAATGTTCGACGCTTGGGATCGGACGCTAGTTCTGTATGGTGTGGTCTGCCATTCAAGACCTGACTTAGATTTGTAAGTCCTTAAATTGGACAATGGAACGTCCTCGTCAGAGCTCGATTCTGATAACGGCTGGAATGCAGATGGAGTATCTGGGGTTACCTGTTCCTCTACGTCGCTTTCTTGCTCCGACTCAGAATCGTGTCTTTCTTCTATACAGCAATCTTCTTCATCTTCGCTACTCGGCAGGTCTTCCAAATCACTCTCCTTCTCTTCGTCAGTCTCTTCTAACCAACTAAGTATACGTTGTGACTGTGCATCCTCTTAACAGACAACCAGACAAACTTTACAAGAAAAAATTCCTAAAACAAGAAAAATATGCAAGTTAACTATGAAAATTATACCACCAATAAAAGAAACAAAAACCGCAGTATGAATTATACTAATTTACACTGATTTTTAATATAATTATGTTGAAAATACGAAAAAAACCATTATAAACACCAACATACCACTAGTTACGTAATTACACGCGTGGGGCACTGGCGTGCCCCAAGGATGCGTAAATACTTACACAGGACAAGTCCGAACGCCGGCGCAGTCGACGCGTGACTGAAGGTCATGCGAAGAGATTTGCAATAGCTACTCAAAATATCAAAATACTGGCTGCTAAAGCTATTAACAGACGTTCCGATTTGGTTGGTGCCTACCAAATTGGAACCGATGTACCAACCATTCCAACATTGCTATAGACGTTCCGACGGTCGGCCTTCCAACCGTCAGTTTACTTTGCTATGAAATAGTGAACGGACGTCTTGCCACCTGATGCCGTCGATCGTCGATGCATAAACATCATGCCACCGGTATTATCTAAAAACGCTAAAATAGCGTTGGTTGCAGCAACCATTGCTGCTACATCACCGCTACAAAAGGAACAAAGGAAAAAACGAAGCGAATGGGCTAAATTCTATTATAGGAATAGAGAATATTACAGCCATATGCGGCTCCTTAAGGAATTGGATGATGAAGATTTCCGAACATATCTTCGAATGACTCCAGAATCATTCGTTGAAATATTAAATTTTGTGAAAAAATATATAACGAAAACCGATACAGTTATGAGGCGAGCTGTAACTGCCGAAGAAAGATTAGTGGCAACTTTAAAATATCTCGCGTCAGGAAGAGAATATAAAGATCTTAAATTAAGCACATGTATATCACCACAACTACTGTCTGAGATAATACCAGAGACCTGCGAAGCTATCATTAGAGTACTCAACGATTACCTAAAGGTATGTATTCAATAAAACAACTTTAATTATTTAAAAAAATTAGATTTTTTTTTCTATAGTAACAAACATGACGATGGTGATTCTGTTAGCAAGTATAAAAAATTTAATGTATTATTTGTTGGGTGTATCCTTACTTTCGAAATCATAAAAATGAAAATGAAAAAATACCTACGAATATCAATTCGAAAAATTACTTTTTAAAAATCAAATATTTGTTTAATTCCTTCGCCTTTCCTCTGAATACTTGTTGTTGATTGCTGCTTAATTCAAAAGAAGTGTTTGGGTAGTCATTAATCAATGAAGTGGAATCTAATGGGATTGGTGGCAAATCATAGATTAGTTGTGAAGATGAGTCATCCGATGTAAGCTGAGGGGACACTATGTGTTGGTACGAGTGTGATGATGGTGGAAGCTGAGGTAATGTTGATGGTGATGGCTGACTGTGTTGAAGTGACGGTTGAGATTGTGCTGTATGTGAGTACTTAGGTGATGGTGATGGCTGACGATGCTGTGGTGATGGTGTTGGTGATGGTGCATATGGTGACGGCTGGTAATGCTGTGGTGATGGTGATGGTGACGATTGATATGGTGATGGCTGACGATGCTGTGGTGATGGTGTTGGTGATGGTGCATATGGTGACGGCTGGTGATGCTGTGGTGATGGTGATGGTGTTGGTGATGGTACATATGGTGATGGCTGGTGATGCTGTGATGATGGTGCTAGTGATGGTTTTGGCACCTGCTGCTGATACGCATACCGCTGACCAAAAGATTGTTCTGAACTTCTTTTTACATTTATTGATGTTTCAAAAGTAAGGATTTCTAGTTTTGCATAGAACAATACTTCGCCTATTAATTTTTCGGCTAGGCATCTTTGTATTTTTGGGAGCTCCTTGAGTTGAGAGCTCACGGAGTTCCCAAAAGCATCAGCTGATGTGCCGTCGCCTGATATTAATATTTTTGCAGACTCTAGTAATTCCGACTGTTTCTTTAAAATATCATTTTGCTTTTTTCTCGTAACGCGTTCTCTTTTTGTTGCAGGTTCCTGAAACAGAAAATGACTGGTTACAAATAGCTAAAGACTTTGAAAGAAAATGGCAATTTAATCATTGCTTGGGTGCTATTGACGGCAAACATGTTATTATCGAGAAGCCGCCAAAATCGGGTACATTGTACTATAATTATAAAGGAACTTTCAGTGTAGTCCTGCTTGGTATTGTGAATGCAAATTACGAGTTTATTTATGTAAATGTAGGTTCTAATGGCAGTA
Organism: Scirpophaga incertulas; assembly: GCA_036419045.1. Lineage (NCBI taxonomy): Eukaryota > Metazoa > Arthropoda > Insecta > Lepidoptera > Crambidae > Scirpophaga > Scirpophaga incertulas. Next base: position 106,393 of record JAYEAL010000135.1, on the reverse strand, counting down.
TTTCTGATGGTGGAGTATTCAAACATACAACTTTTCATGAAAAATTGATATCGAAACAACTAAATTTACCATCACCTTCTATTTTACCGGAAACAAATGTTAACGCCCCATATTGTTTTGTAGCAGATAATGCATTTGCCATTAATGAAAATGTTTTAAAACCATATCCAAGAAGAAATTTGACACATGATCAAAGAATTTTCAATTATAGACTTTCCAGAGCAAGAAGAATTGTCGAAAATGCATTTGGCATTTTAGCTGAACGTTTTAGAGTATTAAAAAGACCAATTCAAATTAATGTTCATAATGTACCCAAAGTTGTAATGGCTTCATGCGCACTGCACAATTATTTAAGAAAAAAGTCATCGAACTATATAACAAGAAATTGTGTTGATACCGAGGATACTGAAACATGTACTTTTCGGCCAGGAGACTGGAGATTAAATGACAACTCAGTAAAGTAAGCCTTAACAGAACAGAAAGGCAACGTACTGCTGATGGTAATTCTGTTAGACAAATATTCACTGAATATTTTAACAATCAGGGCCGGGTACATTTTCAAGAAAGAATGATTAATACTTTAAATATTTAAAGCTTACCTCATCATTATTTTACAGGGAAGAATTCGTATCCATATTGTCAATAACCTCTGTCGTCGGTGTGGTTTTTTCGTCCAAGAATGAGAGATGTTCGTAGTACCATAGTGATGGCAAATGCACTTCATCGTTTCCAGCACCACTAGTCTTGCTAGCTTCCACCTAAAAATATGTACAATATCCTAGAGTTTATTGAAACCCATAGTTGTTTTATTTCTTCAATAAAGTACTTTGAATATGTAATTTTTTTTTACTTGTTAATAAATATTGTCAAAACATGTCTTGATGTCGCAATTATACCGCTATGTCACTTGAACTGTAGAAGCAGGTAGAGGGAAGGGGCGAAATCCTTTAGCAGTCATATCATTATGAAATGAAAAAATTACGTCACATTAAATACATGTATTTAATGTAACGTAATTTTTTATTTATTTATTTATTTTATTTTTTATTTAACTTTTCGAGCCCGTAGAGCTAACAGTAGGTGGACTTAATGCTAAAAGCATTCTCTCCCAGTCAACCTTGAGAATAAAAACCGAAAGCATTGTAAGGTAGTTAAAAATGAAATATATAAATAAATAAGGAAAAGAGAATAAGTACAACAAAAGTATGTATTGAAGACACAAATATTAATAATTATAAATATGTAACATACTTACAACAATGTATTATAAATATGTAACAACTTACAAAAATACTCACAACTTACACATTATTTATTTATATACACAACAGATTATTAGACTTGAATTTGCTTACTTTTTTTCGCTCCCTCTTATAGGATGTACGCATATTGTCCAACTTAGTTTTCAACGTTTTCAAAGTAGCTGCACTGTCATTTTTTTTAAAAACGTTCAGCATTATCAAATACGCTTGATTTCTGGCATCTCTATTGGCGTAATCTTTGTGACTTAAGTCCCACAAACAGGGAAAGTCTTTATAAAGTTCTAGTAACTTTATTAATATGTCACGTTCGGTGACCGTCACTCCCTCGGCGTTCATGTTGACGTCCTACAACGCCGGCGTAGCGAGTGCGATTGAGTCGATTTGGTCGGAACGTAGCTTCCATACGTTCCAATTTGGTTGGACGGTCGGCTTGTCGGATGCGGCGATCCGACCACGTCCAACCAATATTAATAATAATTATGTTGGACCGACCGCTCTCCACACTTTCCGTTTTGGTCGTGGTCGGGTGGTTGGCACCAACCAAATCGGAACGTCTGTTAATAGCTTTAGTTTTGTAATTTATAGACAAAAATATGCAGCTGGGGCACGCCTGTGCCCCACGCGTGTAACGGAGTGTTAACTATATTTACTTTGAACAGTACGTTTATTTAGATATTTTGAATATTTATCGACGGAGTGCTCATTCAGCTGGGTGTACGAAGACTTTTGTGTGAGTATATTCAACTTAATTATAAAAAATTATACTACATAGTATGAAATATTTTACTTACCCCACAACTATTTTCGTCATCACTATCTAAGTTGGATGAAGATTCCCCTGGAGTGCATTGATCATGAATGAAATTGAACAAATCGTAGTACCACAGTTTAATATGATATACATCATCAGCAGATGCCTCAGACTTTAAAGATTGCTCATATTTCTTTTTTTCTTTCCTAACATTGCTTCTTAAATTATTTATTTTTTTTACAACTACATCTTTGTTCGCATCTGGCTCAATTTTTTTAAATTTTTCTATGAGTAATTTATAAGCAGCTTCTTTTTTATCTCGATTATGGTAATCTTTGTTTTTAATTTGCCAAAGACATGGATTACTTTTATAAATTTCAATAAAATCTTCAAGGATTTTTTTAGTTGTATCTGATGGCGTCATTTTTTGTCAACACGATGCGAGTGATGAGACAACCGTCCAAAAGAAACACTAGAAAACAACTGACGCGACCTGCGCAGGCGACCGGAGTACACGCACACACGCACAGGTACACCGTACGGTGTCACTCGAAAGAATCGATTTTCGATCTTGCTCCGGTCGCCTGCGCAGGTTCAAAAAACTGCGCAGGTCTATTCCCACACACATTCCGGGCTACCTGCACAGGTGTACCTTTCCGGTAGACCGTAGCGTGTATGACCACCATAAGCTGACGTCGGTGACCGACGTCGGCGGCGCGTACCGTCGGTCACGTATGAACACAGAAAAGCCCCGCACTGCGAAACCGATCACTGCACGGAACAGTTGTGTGCTAAATTTAATTGTGATTTTTTAATAATGAATCCATTTATAAATTGTTTAGTTGCTGCAATATACTTAGTTAAGCGAAGGAGACGTAATAGAAAAAGGTATCACATTCACCCACTTGTTGCACAAAGAGCAGTATATGGTGAATTTTCTACTTTATTTGGAATGCTACGTATGGACGAAGAAAAACTCTTCAATTATTTTAGAATGTCGGTTGAAACTTATGATGAACTGTTATCAAAGGTAGAAGACAAACTGAAACACTGCTCAATATATCGGGAAGTTATATCTCCCAACGAGCGCCTTGCTGTTTGTTTGAGGTAAGTCAATAGTTGTTTTATGTTTTAATTTAAATTATGAAGGTTACAAATAAGAACAATAGTTTTCTTGCAATTAATTAAATTTAAAGTTGATTGGTCATTGCCTAGATAGTAAAAGAATAGTAAAAGCTAACTTTTTACAGGTACCTATGTTATGTTTTCACGCCTAAGAGCGCCTTAAAATTTGCCGTACAGTGCCACGCGGCAGCGCTTAGCGGCTTTAAAGAGCTGAACCTAATTTCATGAAATAGCAATGATATGGCTAGCATCATTTGGTAATTAAAATAAAACAATTAATGATTTAAATATCTGTTTATTATTTTTTGTGGAAATAACAATCAGTTTTTGGAAAAAGAATGTTAATATTAGTAAATTTAATTGCCTTTGTTTATTTCTGTAGAAACAGTTTGGTATCCTTGACTAAACATAGTTTCAGAGTCCTGTGTAGAAGTAGTGGGACGCACATCGTATACAGTAAAAGTGTGCTGTGTATCGTCGCCCTCTCCTGAAATTACGGGAACACTTTGGAATCCTTGTGGATATGTTAAGTCTGATACAGAATAGAACGAATGTGCAGATCTCTATTCTGATCTGATCTATTTGTTTCATGTGGATTTGACATATTTCCAATTTCCATAGCTTTTTTCAAAACTTCTGTGCGGAAAAGCAATTTTTGATGTACCGAAAACTTTTCCATTGTGGGCAAAAGAGACATAAAAAAGCTACGTCTTCATTTTTCAATAATTTTGCATTTTCTTTAAACATTATTAGCATCATTTCTTTGTCAAATGAATGCTCATTATGATTGTCACAGTTTTTTCTTTTGCGCAGATTTTTCGGCTTATTAGCTAAATTAGGAATACTTTTCTCTGGTGGTGGATTACTAACTTGACGTTTCAAATTTGCTTCCTGATTTGGTATATCCAAGGATGTATTTGGTATATCCAAGATGTTTGTGATGGAATTTTCATTTGTTGAGTTTGGTGGAACCACGGAATCAATGAGTCCTCCGCTTCAATTTGATGCTTTTTATCCAAAAAGTCATTTCATCAAAGTACACGTACATCTTTTTCTTACTGCCTCCAGAACCTGAAGGAGTATTTTTTTGATTATTTTTACAGCGCATGTAAGCATCTCTCGATGTCTTCCAACGCTGCTGCACCAATTTTTCTGGAAAAAATAACCAAAGCAAATAAGTTTTTTTTTTCAGATTTCTGGCAACTGGCAATTCCTACGTAGATTTGCACTACCACTATCGGCTTGAACATTCAACCATCAGCAAAATCATAACAGAAGTGTGTACAAAAATTTGGGATGTCCTCCACGACGAAGCTTTAAAGTTACCCTCATCACGTGAAGACTGGTTGAGAATCGCAGAAGGTTTTGAATCACAAGCAAATTTCCCAAACTGTGTCGGAGCGATAGATGGCAAGCATGTCCGTATTATTTGTCCAGCACACAGTGGAAGTTTATTTAAAATAATAACATAACAACTTAAACTACCAGTAACAATAATTGATATATAATAAATTGCCTACAAACACACAAATTACCTAGCCCAAAGTAAGTTCTTTATGAACTTGTTTTATGGATACTAAACAATGCATAATTAATAATAATTAAAAAAAAAACAAAAATTTTATATGATTAAAACACACAATATTATAATATGTTGGTACTTTTGTCTATTTAAATAAAACAAAAACTATTAATTTTTCCTTTATAAATTACAGGTGATTCTGGGTATCCTCTTAGAAAAACCATGATGACACCGATTTTAGATGCAGAGCCCAATTCACCAGAGGCATATTACACAGAACGCCATGTCCAAACAAGGAATATAATTGAAAGAACAATTGGTGTTTTGAAAGCTCGTTTTCGGTGTTTGTTAGTGCACAGGACATTGCACTACCAACCGCAAATGGCTGGCTTCATTACAAATGCATGTGTAATTTTACACAATATTTGTAATGCAGCCAATGTACCTATACCAGAGTTTTCAGAGGAGGAGGCGCGTCAGGAAGCATTCATGCAACCATCTGGGGATCACCTTGTAACGTGTTATTTTTTACTATTGTTTTCAGCACAATTTAATCATCAAAATGCTTTTAATTTCATTATTAATTTACAAATTTAATTCTTGTTTACATGTCCTATTAGGATTTTGTGACAGATATTTATTTTTTTTTTGTTAACCTTTTAAGTGAAAGTAAGAGTGAAGGGATCGGTACCTGTACGGCCTCAGCATAAGTGCAATTTTTTGTCTTAATTTATATTTAATAAATTTTACTTATAACAAGATGGACATAGGGACAAAACATTTAGTTTCTGTATTCATTTAATCAGCATACAGATGGTGTTGAGTCTGTGATAGGAGTTTTAGTTGGAATTGTAATTTAGAACTTAAATTTCAATATATGCAGATCTATGGTTTTAGAGGTTTGATAGGGTGAAGCCATAGACTGTAATAGTAAACCTTAACATATTTTCATAACTAATATATACCTAATATTATCTATTAGGAGTTTACTTAAAACAAATTCTTTTGTTTTGGTTTATTAAATAAGTTTTCGTTTCTTTCTCCTTGTTGGACAATTCCGCCTTTTCTTCACTCGGTGATGCTTCCAATTCGGAACGTGACGGCTTGCTCTATGGCGATCCCTCCGTGGCTATTTATTGGCTATTTCGAGTCATGGCTGTCATTTTGACGTCGGCGAGGAGGACGCGAAGGATGGGTCTTTCGGCGTTCCTCTCCTGGCGGATGTGCCGCTTTAGGCCACCATGAAGATAAACTAATAGTTTTCTTTTTAATATTTTCTTTTTAATATTTCTTTCAATAACGGCGTAATGCCTTAATTAATTTCGTCAAGCAATCCCAGATAATGGTGAGTTGTAATTTCTTCTTTTGTTTAACTTTAAAGATTTCCCCACATGTTCGTGGGATAGATATTTCATGTTTTGTACATTGTTGTAGGGTTCACGGTATACCTCGGAATCACCTTAAATATAGGGCGTTTGGGCCGTTTCATCCCAACGTGACTTCATGCACCCAGCCATGCGGTGATGTAGGTTTGTCTTACTTATCAACGGAAATCCCTGCCATCACCGATGGAATCCCAACGTATAAGGTGACCTCTTACAATTTATACCGTTTTGCGTGTGTGAACCACCGTATTTTGGAGGAATTAATTTTTCTTTTGATGACATTCACCTTGGGTGACGAATGGAGGATGGCTCAGCTCAACTGAACTTTTAAATGTGTAACGTGTGCAACATACCGTGCCCATTGATTTGTGGACGAATATATATATTTTTTTTTGTATTTAAATGTTTCTTTTAAAAATGCTAATTATAAACTTACATATATAAATCTCCTTGTTTAATTTTATCACCTAACCATTTGAAGGTCTGTTTGCATCTATGTGGAGGCGCCCATATCATTAATCCTAAATATCTACATATATCACCAGGTCGGTTCGATTCCGATAAGGATTATACCCACACCCTGATCTTAGCCGGCAAATTTTCTTTTTCTTAACTATCATAAATAGAACGCTACAATTGGCGTACCCAACGTTAGGCCTGGAAGACTTCAAATGGTGGTGATTTAACTTTTGTTGTAATACACATCTTAATACTTGTACTTAAAAATATACATCTAGAACAGATGTAATCATATGTAATGTGTAATAATAATATTGTGTCTTAATTTCAAGCTTACCTAATTTAATCTAAATCACATATAATTGTGTATTCTTAAGTGTTGTCTAGCTTACCTAATTTAATCTTAATCACATATTTGTGTATTCTTAAGCGTTGTCTAGCTAACTTAATTTAATCTTAATCACATACTTGTGTATCCTTAAGGGTGGACTAGCTTACTTAATTTAAACACATTTTCTGTGTAATATTATGTGTCATCTAGCTTACTTTTAATCACCTTTATTGTTTAAACTTAAACTTTAATTTTTTTTTATAATTAACTTACTTTTGTATTAAAACACAACTGTTATATTTTAATGTTTAACTATTTCATTGCATATTGTTAATCATGGACTTTATCACTGCAGGATGTTCTGTTGAGTATCTCTTGAAAGACGAATTGTTACACGAACTCAGTATCAGACATTTACCAGCTGAACCATCTTCCTCAACGGACGACCTAAGGAAGTTCCTCGGACACACAGTGAAATTAGCCCGACGGGGAAGCCTCAAATCCATTGATCAGTTTGGTGTTTGTGACCAGTCTAAGGAGGTGACAATATGTACTCCAAAGGTTTCAGACATTGAAAGAGATATCCCGGATGGTAGTTGTACTGAATCTCGTCTGTTGGAAAGGTTAGTGTCTCGTAGTAATTATCTGTTGTGTAGGTTGTCAAGGGTAGTCGACCCTAATCAAGATATAGTGGTACTCAAGTCTATTTTGATTTCGATATTGATGCGTCTCGAAGGTGAATCCCTGTCAAATTATGAAACTTAATTTCTTTGAAATAAATATCTTTGACTGAGAACTCAGTCATGTTCTCAGGTTTATTAAATGTCAACTTCATCTCAAATATTAACCTGCTTGGTAACTAATTTTGAATTAATTATTACACTGACATATGTAATTAAAGTGTAATGCTAAATTTGCATCTATGTAATGCACTTCTATTAAAATAAAAAGGTTCGTTGCAACAAATGTATTTATTAATCTTTATTCATCTGAATGAATATAAACTGGTTTACACATTATTAACTATATGTATGGTGTGTTACCATTATAAACTTCCTCTAGTAGGAAATCTTCTAATATGGAATTATGCATATTTTTGCTTAATTTTCATTAATAATAACTACCAACTGTACACATTATTATCTGTATTTGTTGTGGAGTATTATTTAATTCAACACATAGTTGTTGACTTTGTTGCATTTATGAAATGCACTTCTTTAAAATAAATGGTTTGTTGTAACAAATGTATTTATTGATCTATATTCATCTGAATGAATATAAACTGGTTTGCACATTATTAACAATATGTATGGTGTGTGACGATGATAAACTTCCACAAGCAGGGAATTTTCCAATATGTAATTATGCATATTTTTGCCAATTTTTTATTAATAATAACTAATAACGGTACACATTAGTATCGGTATTTGTTGTGAGTATTAATTAATTGAATACATAGTTGTTGACTTTAACTTCCTGACACACTTAGTGAAAAGGCGCTGATGTCAGTGACCTTTATTATTCTTTTACAAGCTGATGGTTTGTCGCTTGTATATGATATCTTATGCTTTGATTTATTACTCAATTTTTATATTGCATAGAGTAATATATAAATATATGAAATGACTTGTTGATTTGGGATTTCATCTCTCTTTGTTTTCTTACGCATGGGGTGCCTAAGTATATTTATGTTGATAATGGCCCTCAATTTATTTCTAAAGAATTTAAGGAATTAATGATTAAATATAAAGTTCCACACTTATTTTATAATCCAGTTTATCATCCCCAGACTAACCAGACGGAGCGTGTGAACCGTGAAATTGTTAGATCTCTTGCATCATATGTGCGTTCTGATCATAGAAATTGGGATAAGAACGTAGCTGAGGTGCAATGTGCTCTCAATACTGTAATCCATGATGGTACTAAATTCACCCCTTTCTTTTTGTCACATGGCAGGGAGATGATCCTGGATGGTTCACTTTATAATTTGGATTATCCTGTAGATTCTGAAAAAATTATGATAGACAACACTTATAAATTTTCTGATTCTCTTAAAGACTTAAATACAATATTTAATAAGGTAAGGGTCAATCTTAAAAATTCACATATAAAAAATTCTCATTATTATAATTTGCGAAGGCGTCATGTCGAACTTCAAGTAGGGCAAATAGTTTTTAAAAGATGCTTTCCTCTTTCTAATGCAGCCAAACACTTCTCTGCAAAGCTAGCCCCCAAGTTCGAAAAATGTGTCATCACAGAGAAACATTCTCCTGTGGTTTTCACCCTGAAAACAGTAGAAGGTAAACCCTTAGGCCGCTGGCACATAAAAGACATAGTCAGACCAGGCGAATGTCCTACTGACTTACTAATTTAAAATAATTTCTTTAAAGTGTGTTATCAAAATGTATTTCCTTTCAAGACTCTTTGAGCATTCCTTAATAATATTTATTTAGATTAATCTTAATATTTATTCACTTGGAAAATGATAAACACATTAACTATTTCTATGTTGAGTGTCTTGGGTAGATTCTCCAAGCACTTTAAATACTTATTTTTATTAAAATAAGCCTGTATTGTCCAATGAATACTTTCATTTGAGTTGAAGCCAATAAGTCTGTATTTATCTGCAGCATAAACATTTTTGTTTGGGCAACAACTTTAAAAGTTGAATAGTACATGTAGCCTTTAAGTGTTAGGGTCTTTCTTTTTCTTACTTTCCTAACACTAATCTATTTGTTCATAAATACTTAATACACCTATGTTTCTACACATTGAGTGTATTCAGCCTTGTATTAATTAATGAATACTTTCCTTTGAGTTGAAGCCATTTAAGTCTGTAATTATTTTGCAGCACTGAGCGTTCTTGTTCATTTTGTCTAGGCGACAGCTTACAAAAAGTTAATAATACATGTAGCTGCCTTGATGGGTTAGATCATTCTTTTTGATCTTTCTTGGTAATAATATACTTATTAGTTTGTACTTAAACTACATACTAGAAATCTTATTCTCACATATCTGAAAACTTAATATGTAGTTGACCTACATTAATTCTCCTACTTTACAAGACAAACCAATATAGAATTTGCTTTACTTGTAATGATGTTCTATTATAGTATAAACCTAGTGGATGATGTTTTAGTATTTTTGAAATTAGGAAGTTTAAGGGCCTATTTCACCATGTCTGAGTAAAGTTCTAATTAGTTACTTCCCAATTAAAATTAATCAGCAAGTAAAACTAAAGAGTAACATTTTTCAATTTCACATGCATAATTGAAGTTCCGATTAGCTACTCAACGGTTAAAAAATTAAAGTCGGCGAATCGTTCATTCATTTTGAAAAATTCACTCTTTTCGTTGTCATTAACGTCAAACTAATGTCACTGTCAGATAGTCGTTATAATATCTTGCGTTTCCGCGTTATTTAAATTAAAATTTTGTAGAATCATGGATAATAAAGTTTTAAAAAGAGAGAGAAGTGCAAATTTTAATTCAGACGAAAGAGACTTATTAGTAACTCTTGTGCAAAAATATCGCGATGTACTTGAGAATAAGCAAAGTGATGGTGTTACGTGGAAGAAAAAAGATTTGGCGTGGGAACAAATTGAAAAACAATTTAATGCTCAATCTGGTGCAATATTCAGATCGAGCAAAACATTGCGGATCAAGTACGAAACCTTGAAAAGGACAGTCAGGAAAAAGTCTGCTGCATTAAGGACTGAATTGTACCGCACTGGTGGTGGACCGAACACAGCCACTCCGTTGGATAGTACGGAGATACTTTTGAAGTCATTGATCAGTCTGAGCACTGATGGGCTGGAAAGCGTTTATGACTCCGATGTTTTACCTCTAGTGCAAAATGAAGGTCAGTGATTGTAGCTAATAATTGTTGTTTAAATTAGTTCCTTCAGTTAAAAATGTAATGTTTTGGTTTCTTTCAGAAGATGACCTGAAATTATCCATGGAGGAATACATTGTATTGCCGTCAGCTTCTGAGGACTTGGAGCTTGTGAAAGAAACGGATAATCATTTTGGTACCTATATAATCTTGATTTCATTGTACTGAAGAGTTCTAATAAAATAAACACATGTTTTTTGTGTTCACTTAACAGATGATGAGGCAGAGCCAACCATAAAAAATCCAAGCATTTTACATGAAAATGAAATTTCAACGGATGGTCCTATTTTAAAGATTAATGGTATGTACTTGTTAGATGTGTAATTATTTTTGTGTTTTGATAAGTGTTCAGTATACATACTGATTTACATTTTATTACACAGAAAATGTACTAGAAGATATTCAGGGTGGTACAACAACTCCACCATCAGGCAGTCAACCAAATTTAAAAATAATGAAGCGGCCTGCTTTGTTTGGTAAGAGATATGGCATAGCACTGTTGTACACTTGCTAACTCATAAGCTATAGTGAGCATTGTGATTTCTTAAAGTTGTATTGATATTTTACAGATGAGCCACTGTTAGAAAGGCAAAACATAAATAAAAAAAAGTTAAAGAAAAAGATTGCCACAGAAGAATTTGATAATATGATCAATGGTAGATACTTCTCAGGTTTATTTATATATTCAGGTTTATAGTTTAATAATGTGTTTACTATACCAACTGATGTTTTATTAATTACAGATAATGAACTTGAAAAAATTCCATGTGGTACAACTCCACCATCACATAAAGAATGGGATGTAAGTAGTCGAAGAAATTTGAAAACGAAGAAACATCCTGCTCTAAATGGTAAGAAATGATATGTCAATTTATTCATAATAATAACTCATAACTAGTAACATTTTATAACTAATAACATTTGGCAGAGTCACATGTGGACAAAATGAACATTAAGTAATTGTTTTATTTTAATAATACTTAAGTACAGTTCATTGTTAATATTGCTTGCCTTACATTTGTGCCCGGTGCATGGCAACAGGCTCGCCACCTGTTACATGGGGACCTAAAACATATCTGGCGAAATGTGGGAGTTAACACCTCTGCCTACCCTTTCAGGAATAAAGGTTTTTGTGTTTGTTTATGTTGTTTCTTGTTTATTTTGATGGATATATCATATAATTACTTGCGCCCATAGAACTATTTCATTATCAATTTAAATTTTGTTTCTGTTTACTATTATAGTAAATACCCCAAATAAAGGAAAGAAGGCATTTGATATGTTAACAGAAAAAAAAATGGAGTTGATACAGCTACAAAAGCAACTACTTGAAGCGGAAATAATTGAAAAAAAGAAGGAATGGGAGTTTAATGAAAAGGAGCGCCAATGGAAAGAAGAAGAGTACAAGTTAAAATTAGCAAAGCTAAGAAAAGAATTAAATGATTAATTTAGTGATTTTTTTTCTCACTTAAATTATTAATGTTTTATATTAAAGCCTTTAATTTTATATTAGACTTTTATTTTCATTAATGTTTACATAATATTCAATTAAATTACAACACAGTAAAATATTAATAATTTTAATTATTCAGTAATGGTAAAAAAATACTCTTGTACAAGTTTATTTCTCATGTTGTTTAGAGTAGGTGGGGAAATGTCAATAATATCCTCATGATATTCTTGTAAATTATTTTCTAAATTTTCTCCAAAAGTTTGTTCATTTGTATCAATGGCAATATTATGTAGCACAAAACAAGAAACAATAATTGCTTGAACCTTATTCAAATTTAATGTTATTTGACGTCTTAAAACAGGAAATCTATTTTTACATACTCCAAAACATCTTTCAATTGTATTCCTAGTTCTAATATGTGACTCATTGTATAGATTTTCTGCTGGGGATGATGGGTTTAGAAAAGGTGTCAAAAGATAATTCTTAAGCTCATATCCACTATCACCTAGAAGAAAGCTGTTTCTAAATTGTCCACTTTCAAACTTTTGTTTCAATGCTGAATTATTAAATATTGTTTGGTCATGTACAGAACCAGGCCATCTAGCAACAATATTCATACATCTTAGGTGGCTATCGCAAGCCACTTGAACATTAATTGAAAAAATTGATTTTCTATCTCTGTAATTTTCTGCTGAGTTGCCTCCTGTAAGAAAAAAGTGAAACAGTAGTATATTTTTAATGCTAGGTTCATGAATAAATAATGAAATGAGATACATTCCTATTAACCATGATTTGTAACTTGCACAAATAATATTTAAATATTAACCTGGTGATTTAATTGCAACATGAGTGCAATCAATTGCAGCTATTACTTTGGGAAATCTTGCAATTTGGTAAAACCCATCCTTGAGGGACCTTGTGTCATCAGGGAATTTAATTATATTTGGGCTTAGCTTTGCAATAGCTACAGTAACTTTCTTCACTATTCTACTTGCTGTGGGCAGACTAACACCACAAAAATCTCCAGCACTTCTCAAAAAGGATCCAGTAGCTAAATATCTTAATGTCAATAATAAGCACACTTTTGATGAAATTGCTTGATTCCTGAAATCCAAATGAAAGAAGGTTTGATGGTATAACAATTATATTGTTACTTTATTTTTGGTTTTTAACAGGGTTGTGTTTAGAGGTTAGGAAGGAAGTTTTTTTAATAGATATCTAGGTATTCCTTGGGTCTATACTATAGTATGCATAGTTTTATTATCACTCACCTTTGAGTCTTGGTTATTATATTATGCTTAATTAGATTATGCACATGATTAACTGCATTTTTTGATAACCGAAATCGTGCAAAAAATTCTTGATCATCAAGTTTCGAAAAGTAATCAACACGGACATTATAAACTCGGATCCGCGGAATTCTTTGTAAGGAATAATAGTCGTCTTCTAACTCATCTATTTGGTGCTCAATTAAATCAATTAAATCCATTATTTTCTTATCAATGTATCTCTATGGGTTAAAACGTCACAGAAGCTACAAACACAAATCAGATAACCGACAATTAAAATAGTTACTCGCCAGTCGAACTTACAAATAAGTTACATGCTACTTTAACCGAAGATTAGCGTTATTTAAACATCGTGAAATTCGACATAAGTCTTACTTGCGACTTTATGTGACGAATAGTCTACTCGACACTTTACTTGTAGATGGTGAAAGAGGCCCTAAGATTAGTTATTTTAACATGATAGTATTTACACATTGGATGTACTAGTGTGTATTATGAGTTCATTGACGTTGAGTGACTTCCTAGTTTGCTTTTTGAGTTCTTTTATTAAATAGCAAGAGTGATGTTATAGAAGTAACTATCTTCAGTACAGTCAGCCACAAATACTCTTTACACTTCGTATTTTTACGAATTATTTTATTTAAAATTTTTTTATTTTTAAAATAAAATAATTCTTTTCCCACCTGGAACGGTACTGTAACGTGTTATTTTTTACTATTGTTTTCAGCACAATTTAATCATCAAAATGCTTTTAATTTCATTATTAATTTACAAATTTTAATTCTTGTTTACATGTCCTATTAGGATTTTGTGACAGATATTTTTTTTTTTTTTGTTAACCTTTTAAGTGAAAGTAAGAGTGAAGGGATCGGTACCTGTACGGCCTCAGCATAAGTGCAATTTTTTGTCTTAATTTATATTTAATAAATTTTACTTATAACAAGATGGACATAGGGACAAAACATTTAGTTTCTGTATTCATTTAATCAGCATACAGATGGTGTTGAGTCTGTGATAGGAGTTTTAGTTGGAATTGTAATTTAGAACTTAAATTTCAATATGCAGATCTATGGTTTTAGAGGTTTGATAGGGTGAAGCCATAGACTGTAATAGTAAACCTTAACATATTTTCATAACTAATATATACCTAATATTATCTATTAGGAGTTTACTTAAAACAAATTCTTTCGTTTTGGTTTATTAAAATAAGTTTTCGTTTCTTTCTCCTTGTTGGACAATTCCGCCTTTTCTTCACTCGGTGATGCTTCCAATTCGGAACGTGACGGCTTGCTCTATGGCGATCCCTCCGTGGCTATTTATTGGCTATTTCGAGTCATGGCTGTCATTTTGACGTCGGCGAGGAGGACGCGAAGGATGGGTCTTTCGGCGTTCCTCTCCTGGCGGATGTGCCGCTTTAGGCCACCATGAAGATAAACTAATAGTTTTCTTTTTAATATTTTCTTTTTAATATTTCTTCAATAACGGCGTAATGCCTTAATTAATTTCGTCAAGCAATCCCAGATAATGGTGAGTTGTAATTTCTTCTTTTGTTTAACTTTAAAGATTTCCCCACATGTTCGTGGGATAGATATTTCATGTTTTGTACATTGTTGTAGGGTTCACGGTATACCTCGGAATCACCTTAAATATAGGGCGTTTGGGCCGTTTCATCCCAACGGGACTTCATGCACCCAGCCATGCGGTGATGTAGGTTGTCTTACTTATCAACGGAAATCCCTGCCATCACCGATGGAATCTCAACGTATAAGGTGACCTCTTACAATTTATACCGTTTTGCGTGTGTGAACCACCGTATTTTGGAGGAATTAATTTTTCTTTTGATGACATTCACCTTGGGTGACGAATGGAGGATGGCTCAGCTCAACTGAACTTTTAAATGTGTAACGTGTGCAACATACCGTGCCCATTGATTTGTGGACGAATAATATATTTTTTTTGTATTTAAATGTTTCTTTTAAAATGCTAATTATAAACTACATATATTTAATCTCCTTGTTTAATTTTTATCACCTTAACCATTTGAAGGTCTGTTTGCATCTATTCAAAAAAATAAAAATTCAAAAAATCTTTTATTGGAACATAAGCAATATATATACATAAACTTAAAGTAAAACGATAATGTCTGCAATAGTTCAGAACTGTGTCGCAGACATTAACGCCCACCTCCAGAGGTTAGGTAAACAGCGTTCCAGGGCTTAATCTAGGAAGTCTATATAAACAAAAACTTTTAATATGATTAAAAATATGATATCGTCTAAAAATGTCTATGTGTGTGTGTATGTGTGTGTGTGTGTATGTGTGTGTGTGTGTATGTGTGAGGGTGTGTGTGTGTGTGTGAGTGTGACAGAGAGAGACTGAAGATATCATTTGCGAATGGGATAGTGATGTGTATATATATATTATATACTAGGTCCATATAAACAACTACCGATTAATTCTTCAGTAGCAGTGTATGTTAAACTTTTTAGCCATTCAACAATGGAAGACTTGCAGTCACGTAAAGTCTTTGGGTAGATATACAAAATTTGGTTAACTTTATTATAAATAACAGATGCAATGTAGTAAAAATGGCGTTTGGAAACAATAAGTCTACATGGAACATAATTACAAACACTATATGATCTGCGAGTATTTATGGTTAACTTAGGGTCATAAGGAAGTTGGAGATGCTTTCGAATGATTACTTGGGCTATGTAAATTTGTCTGACAGAAAGAACGTCTGTAAGCAAATAGAGCTCAGTAGTCGGAAATAAAATGGGTTTGAATGTTATAACTTTCAGTATAGCTCTTTGGGCCCTTTCCAAACGTACGAACTGCGTCTTACCAGCACATCCCCAAGAAACAATGCAGTACGATAGGATAGATTGTCCCAACGCATAGTAAACAGTTTTTAAAGTCTTGATATCGATTGCAGATCGTAGATTTTTAAAGACATATATGAGCCTACGCACTCGTTCTACAGTTATCTGAATATGCTTTCTCCAAGCAAGGCAACAATCTATCCATACACCAAGATATTTCACATCGAATGAGCGCTGAATTTGAGCACATGTACATTGGCCACAACCTCCAGCATGTAATGTAAGGGCACGTATGTCAAAGGAATTAGACGGGAGAGAAGATGTATTTGGAGCAAATGTAATATACGTAGTTTTGTCTAAGTTTAATGTTAGCATGTTGCTATGGAGCCACCGCATGACAGTGGACATTGCATACTCAGCATTATTTTTAGCCTCAGCCCAATCATTACCATGTATAACTAAAGCAGTGTCATCCGCATATGTAAATATATTACATTTGGGTATGTTAAGCTGACAAAGTTCGTTGACATATATAATAAATAGGGTAGGCCCAAGTACGCTCCCCTGAGGTATACCAAAGCTAAGCTGTTCATCTTGACTTCTAAAGTCATCAATCAAAACACTCTGGCAACGGTCACTAAGGTAGCTTTTGAAAATATCATTTGCTACGCCTCTTACACCGATATTAGTAAGTTTATCCAGAAGAAGTGGGACAGAGACAGTGTCAAATGCTTTAGAAAGATCCAAAAATAATCCAACTGATTTTAACTTGGAATTTAGATTTTGAACTACAACTTTAGTCAGATCCAAGACAGCATCTTCTGTGGACTTGCCACTTCTAAAACCATATTGATTACTAGAGATTAAATTATTACTGTCTAGATAGTTAGTAAGTCTGTTCTTGAGGATCTTCTCAAAAACCTTGGATAAAGAAGTTAAGACTGAAATGGGTCGGTAATTGTTAACACTGCTTCTATCACCACTTTTATAGATAGGGCGCACAAGGGCTTTTTTAAACGCTGAGGGGAAAATACCTGTTGAGAGACATAAGTTGAAAATATGGACAAGTGAAGGGATCAAAGTGTGTTTGGCCAATTTAATGAGGGAAGTCGGGATACCGTCGCAACCCGTCGCTGAAGTGTTTTTTAAGTTATTTATTATGTGTTCAATTTCAACACAATCAGTACTATGCAAACACATAGAATTTAGAGGGGGCGAAGTTTTCTGTTGATTAATTGAATTATCTATTGAATTAAGATGCTCTGTAGATATCACAAATTTCTCGGCAAGCTTCTTTCCAATGCTTGCAAAATAACGGTTTACATTATTTACTGCAGTTTGAGAGTTAACTGAGTTTGATAATAAACTACTAGCCGAGTTTTTAGTTTTATTTAAATTACTAATTTTTTTTATTAATTTCCAGGTTTCCTTTGGATTTTTGTGTATTTTGTCAAATTCCGCTATTTCATAAGCTTTTTTTACCTTGTGAAGTAGATTATTAGTAAAATTTTTATATCGCTTGTAGGTCATGGCTAAAATTATGTTAAGTGGATCTTTTTTGGTCTTCAGAAATAACTTATCTCGGTGACGTAAACATCGCAGTAAGCCAGGAGTAATCCAAGGTTTTATTATCCGTTTTCTGCTCGGCATATAAATATTATGAGAGTTTAAATTAACTACATTCGAGATAATTTTAACAAGAGAGGAAGTGGCAATGTCTGCCGAGTCACATATGAGAACATCAGTAAAATCAGTAAGTTGTAAATCTCGTACACAGGCCTCCAAGTTGACCCGCTGAATAGAACGTTTATTACTGACAAATTTAGGCTGCAAATTACTAGAAAGTATGACAGGGGCGTGGTCAGTGATGTATGTGTCAATTAATAGGGCTATGGCACTTGCTTTTGTCCTGAGTATGACATGATCGAGACAACTCGAATTCCGGGTTGGAGAGGTGTAGGCAGGTAACATAGCAAAGGAAGCAATAGTGTTGAGATACTTATCACAGTTCGAATCAACGTTGTCAGGGGCAATATTAATGTTAATATCACCAACTATGGCAACATTAGTAAAGGTGTTCAGTGAATTTAGTGTAACGTCTAAAGAATCTAAGAATTTGTCGATATTCCTGAATGATGGAGAGCGGTAGATCGCCACTATTGCTAATTTGTTAGCAAATTTTAGTACAAGACAATTTGCATTATGAAATTCAGGTATCTCACAAGAATAAGGTAAGTTTTCTCTGATATATGCGACCACCCCGTCGTTTTGACTCTCATATGTAGTCATACATGAAGCATAACCTGGTAGTATGGGCACATTCGGACACTTACTCAACCAGCATTCAGATAAAATTATAATGTCAATAGGAGTGGCTATGCGAGACAGTAGCGCAAGAAGACTAGCAAAATTGTTATTTATGCTTCGAATATTCACATGAAATATATTTATTTCTTCTTTTGTCTTAGAAATATACAACTTACATTGCTCTGGGGAACATTTGTAAAATTTTGCGACTTGTATTTGTTCGATTTCAGCAAGTAAGAGTAGGTTATCCGTCATTTCTAAGAGAGAAGTTTAACTAGTATGCATAAAGAATATTTAATAATAGGCAAGTACTGCGTTTGCTATTTATATCTGACACATACCACCGGCATCTATAAGCGTGTAAAGGAAGAAAAATGGCCATGTACGTGGTATATTGAGTTGACAATGACCAGTATAAAAACAAATAATAAAATAATAGGCTGACTGAAAAATATTTAGGTATGTAGTTGTACGTGTTACATTGTAGTTTATGACAGTAAATTCGCATTAGTACCGTAGTAGTTGAGTAGTTGATGTGTATAGTGTAAATGATAGTGAATGTTATGTATATAATTAAGGTATAAAGTATGATAACACTTCTAATCATATTGCGGCTAAACAATCCAAGTAACAGCATCATTAGGGTAACAATAATTATCACTGATAAGTATTTTACATGAATCATACGTTTTGACCGAATAAGTATGAAACAGATATAATTAGAATATATAAATCGAGCAAATTTAGGACTTAGGTACATTTCGAGCATACAAAATGTTGTTGTGTGTTGGTAATAGTAAATGTTTTTTGTAATATAGTAAAATAATATCAATAACACATTATAAATCATGTAAAAAAGACGACTCATAAAATAACTTATTCTTAAACAAACCAAAATGCTTCTTTCAAAATTTTCGTACGTAAAATATATTATATGCGTAGGTTTGTTAAACATTATAATAAGAGGTTTTATAAGACGACAGCAGCATGTATATACATACACAGAACCACATGAAAATAATTTAAGCAGATCCAAAAAAAACACAAATAGTCAGTTCTTCTTATCAAGTTTTTTAAATCATCCTCAGATCTAATCCAGTGAAGAATGGCGCCTTCCTTTTCTCGTATAAAGACTTTCCCTTTTGTTGACCAGCAGTACCTATAGCCATTGCCACTGGCAAATACCCGAGCGAGATAGAACAGTCTTTTCATTTTCGCAGTTAGATTTTCCGATATGAAAATGGGTACGGAAGGACCTGGTATTTTTAACTGTTCCGTGGTTAATCGTCCTTGCATTTTAATGTAATTTTTATGGGCGTTGAGAAACGTATCCTTCGAGATCACACTTGTTAGTTCAACAATGATAGTATTATTTTCCGATTTCTTTGAGTTTATGCGAAAAATATCTTTTATATTCTGTGGCTGAATAGTAGTGGATAGGGCGGTGCTGATACCAACAAATGTATTCAATAATGCAGCCTTTGACTCTGATTTTTGAGCTGGTATGTTCTTGATTTCAATACAAGTAGACCTGATACCTCTTTCAAAACGCTCGAGTTTGTCTTCTAGTGTAGCAATGTACTGTTGGTTCTGCAAGACCTCGTCCTTCAAGGTGCTTAACTGCTCCACGACAGTGTCGTATTTACTTGAGAGAAAATCAATGGAAGCTCTAATATCCGAATTTTGATTTTTTATCTCTTCTATCGTGTTACAAATTTTATTAAGTTTACTGTCTTGTTGCTCTTTAAAATTAGAGAACATATTTTTCATCTCAGACATAAAATTTGCCAGCTGCGCATCAGTTGTGTTGGTTCTCTTCCGCTTTTGACGTTGCGATATATTCTCATTGTCAGGTAGATTATAAGAATCACTGTCCAGCGCAAGCGCAGTGGCAACTTGTGCCGGTGCGGGCGGCGGAGAACGTTTTAGTGGCATGACACTCGGTGATTTATAAAAGTAGTAGGTGATAATAATTTGCAGAGATATTAAATAATGCTTATCTGGCCGGGGGTCAGACGTCTCTGGAAGACCGCGAGGATTTGGAATAAAACAGCTTTCCGTCCAGTATATTGTGGCCTTTCCCGATGTATAACGGTCAGTGTTCTTGGGTCGGTCGCGGCAAGTTAGAACTACCGTCTGTTTAATTTATTGGTACCTCTGTATTATTCAACAGTGAAATTATTTAGGGAACTTACGCGCGTATTATCCAGCTGTTGACCGGTTGGTTAAAACCTTCACTTATTAATGCACTCGTAGTATTTCGCTTGCAAGTTAATTGATAAATTTATTTAATTTTGAATTTAATTTTGTCACGGATTCAACACAAAATACGTCTGTTCACCACCGAAGTCCGGAGAGGAGGGAGTAGGTGTCTATTCCCGCTAAAAACATTCAATAGATTCTCATTTTCGCAATTACATTACGTAGTTAATTTGTCAATATTATTGAATATTGAATTGATATTACGCAGCAAAATAATAATTATTTTTTCAATGTGGAGGCGCCCATATCATTAATCCTAAATATCTACATATATCACCAGGTCGGTTCGATTCCGATAAGGATTATACCCACACCCTGATCTTAGCCGGCAAATTTTCTTTTTCTTAACTATCATAAATAGAACGCTACAACCGAGCAGAAACCACAAATCGTCAGAATCAAGAGCTGCAGATTGGTATTGCCACACTGCGGGATCTTATTACTCGACTCTGGGATCTTCGCCAGGCAACCTAAAACAAAGGATACTAAGCTAAAATGGTGAATTTAGGGCATCTTGCACAACTGTCACTAATCTATATTTGAGCTAAATTTAATAAAAACATTGTTCTGTCTCTTTTAACTTTAAACAAATGACTGAAATGCTTGTTTTCATATTAATTGACATTGTCATTGTATTTGCGTGTTTCTGAATAAACATTTAATCCATTAGATGTAGCTTTAATCGAGATTAGAGACAGCCTAAATGTCACGTTGCGTAGTAGACAAATACTCAACTGCAAATTTTTATTTATTTCTTTTTTTTATTTTCTAGTTGATATACTGTAATAACAGCCACTGTAGAGAAGAGTCACCAAGGACAGAAGAGATTAAAAACAATTGGAGGAGGCCTATCTGTTATTACACGACTGAATGAGAAACTATGAAATAGAAGCATCAAATTTATAAAGAAAGCAATTTTCTAGACTGTTTGTGTAAACTAAGTTTGTTGGAAATAAATCTAGTATCTATTGTTAATATTACATTCAGAAAGAGTATAAAATAGCTATCATGTTTGTTCAATTTGCGAAATATATGTAGGCACTTTGACTAAAGTAATTTAAAATTTGTTTGACACAGATTTTTAAATTTTACTTTAATTAAAACCAATATTTTCATAACACTTACTTTCTTTCAATTCTTCTTAAAACAGCCACCATTTCATTTAAAATTGTAAGCGCCTGCTGTAAAGAGGCACTGTTTGCTGCTTCTGCTTCAGCCCGCCTCTCGGAAGCCGACACAATTCGCTCCCTAGCTTCTCCAACTGTAATACGACTTTGGCGCCGTTGCCGTCTCCTCTGCTGTATACTGATAATGTTTCCAGCAGCAGCGCCAGCTTGTGAGGGGGCATTAACTGCAGAAGCAGGAGGACCAGGTTGGAGATGGTGGTTGATTGGTTGGCTCTTCAATAGTTTCGATTATATTTGGTGACTGATACTGGTGGTCCTAAAAAAACAGGATTTTTAGATTATTGTTTTTATGAGTCATTAATTAATATTTAGGTAGATTAAAAAGAAAATATAATGGTAAAGTAATAATAAAAGAAATAATAATTTCTATTTACTTACACTGTCATTCATTAATATTTGGATAGATTGAAAAAGAGTTTCTTGTATATAGATAGTATGTATTTTATTTAGTAATTATATTAATATAATAATGAAAATAATTTCTACTTACACTGTCATCGAAACTGATATCTAAATAGACAGGATTCCCATCTGTTGATGTTGATGGTTGTGACAGCCTGTCTGTTTCGTGCCTTGATTGAATTTCCTAGAAAAATGAAATCATTAGAAAATAAGTCAAATTACAGATTTATGAAGGAATATATCTAGTAAAACTTACTTCTGTGACAGCAGGTCTAACTTGGACACCTGGGAGACCTGATCCGTAGTCCTCTCCCAAAATGCTCAGAAATTTTCTTTCTATTTCCGTCAGTGGTTGCTCTGTAGAGGGGTCACCACCGGTAGCATTTCTGGCATCCGTATTGAGTAGATTTTTTCTCTTTAATTTTGCCTTAAAATCGACCCAATACTAAAAGAAAAATGTATAGTTAGTTATCTATCATTGCAAGAGGTAATATAAAATTAGTTCAAGTAGTTTAATGTACCTTTGACCATTCAGCACCAGTTTTAGTAGCACCTTCACCAATCGAGTTTAATATGGCGGCTACTCTGTCCCACATTCTTTTCGAATGCTCCCGGGCTTGAGCAGTTTTGTTATACCCAACTGCTACATCTTTATGAGAGTTCAAAAACTCCCATAAATTTAGTAATTGGGTATAGGTGACACGACGTCTGCCATGTTGTTGATTGTCACAGAAATTTATAAAATAGGTAAATTATAATTATGGTGTAAAATGTGATCCAAAGTTGATATTTAATATGTATGAATATTATGTAAAGAAGAAGATTATTTTTATGATATTCTCATATTTATTAGCAATTAAATTAAATAATGTATGATAAATTTATTTTATTTTAGATAAAATGAATATTTAGGTAATTAGGTAGCTTTACTTACGACATTGTTGTATAAAGGTAGACGAAGACAAACAAGGGAGCAAAATACCGTGTAGTTACTTGTGTTTCGCACAAATGTTAAAATTAGATTAACTTCTTAGGTTACCATTTTCAAACTCCCAAGATAACCACTTGAAAAGTTTCAAAACTTTTTTGTACCTACTTCGCACAAAGTACCTAAGTAATAAGTTTTCTCGTTTGATTAAATAGAAAATATTAAATTATAAACATTTATTTTTGGAATCGGTGCCAGACTATTGCCGGCCACCTACAAAAGCTGGATTGTATTGTCCTCCTTCCGACCGTCTATCCGTCCGTCTTTCGAAAACCACGATAACTAGACAGTTGAAATTTTACAAATTTTATTATTAATTTCGTTGCCGCTCTAACAAAAAATTAAAAAAAAATATTTACGAGGTACAGAAACGCAACTTTTGCTCGATATCATGCTACAGAACCCTTCATGCGCGAGTCTGACTCGCACTTGGCTGGTTTTTTTCTTCAATAATTTTGAACGGCATGCTGAAAAGAGATGTATAGCGAAAAATCGTATAGCGCTATCTCGTTTTCACATTACGTCATTAACAGACCAGAGACAAACTAACCGTTCACCATGAGGCTAAGCAATCTTTAAACAGTTCACCTCTAAGGTGCTTATGGTACAGATTTGAGCATGTAGTGACTTGCCAAAGAAATATTAATATATAATATAGACTGACCATATATATGTATATTATATTCTTTTAAGTTGATTTTGTATAACAAAACATAATACGCCAAATCAACGATCATTATAAACCACACAATAGGCGCGGGATTACAACTTCGGGCAAGGTGACACGGCCGAGCTGTGGTTGCGAAACCAGCCGCGGGCCGCACAAGGAATTTGGGATTGTCAACGCTAGTGCTAGACCCTCTCGCACGGCGAATGCATGCCCGTTTGCGCTCGCTACATATTTACGATTTCTCTTTCATCTTTGTTGTTATAACATTCATATCTGATTGTAATAGTTCGCTGACTAGTATACACCTAGTAACAAGTTGTAATAGTGAATTTACATACATATAATAATATCGTGTAACAATATTAACCTGGGAATAAACCGCACGTACCACGGCAAGTCTGAGTTTAATTTCACGAGCCTAATAGACCTAGATAAACTACAAGCAGGCCTGTTTAAGGCCTGCTTTTGAACTGCGCTGCTTAAGGATGGATTCTTGTTTGCTGATAGTAAGCCTCTAGGTCGTTCACGCACCTCATAAATGACTCGTTCGGTATCGACGTTCATGGCAACGTATTTAATTATTAAGATTTTATTAACGTATTTTATTTTGATTTTCGCTGTACGCGCATACATCCGTACGGCAGAGCGGTCAGCGGCGCAGTGAGCGCGCTCCTATTGTTCCGTAGCGCGTCAGTCGACCGACGTACGCGCCGCTGACGAGGGGGACCGACGCGCGTCGTACGCGGCGCGTACTAAATTGTCTGCCGCCGACGACAGCGTTGCAGTGCGGTGCTTCATAGAACATTGTGTTTATTCGTACGCTCGACCGATGTACGCGACCGACGTCAGCGTAGGAGGAAATCAAGCCTTATATTTATAAGTACTCCATCACTTGATAATGTTACATTCTCTACAAATATTTTAGATAAGGTTTATACTCTATGGCCAGATGTTAATGCAAGAATTGTGGCTAGCTTTTTGGTAAGCATTTCAAGGGGTATAATTATTATATAGTTTATTGAAATGCCTTTTAATTTTATTAACCATTTATTTAATAACTATAGCAAAGTACATCTTCTTACGAGACGAGAGGTGAAGAAAAGTACACAGATCAGTATTCTTACAAGTTCTCATTTTTGATAGGCAAAAGGGATTCTATTACATACATCCTATATAATTCATCCCATACATTATTTCTAACATATCTTCATTGGGAAACTGACTTGCTAGGTAGTTGAGAACCACTCCAGGATCCTTCTTTGCCAAAATATAATATAACCTGGATATTATATTTTGGCAAAGAAGGTCTTGTTCTAAAGACTCCTTTCATGAAACGTTTAATTCGGTCATCTGTTCCAATCTTTGGTCCAATTACTAGTGACAAGGCTGATCTGGCAGTATTTAAGGTGCCATAAGATGCTCCTTTCTCAAAGCACTGATTTAAAAAAGAAATTATAAACGGGACAGAAGTTTCATAAGGATTAATTCCCTGCTTTTTACAAAACATCCACCATGATTTTAGATATGAATCATATTGTTTCATTGTATTATTAGAGAGTGAATTCAGCATTACATGAAGTGCAGAAGATGTAGTACCTCTTCTTATGTAGGCCTGGCTGATAACAGTCCTGCCGCCAGGGTAAGTTGGTTTTGGAGTGGGTGTACGATTCTGAAGGGAGATGATAATAGATCTTTATTAGGTTTGAAGAGGATGACATCATCTATAAGTAGGGATTGCATTACTGGAAACCAGGGCTGTGATGGCCAATATGGAAAAACTAGTATACCTGACGCTTTGTCTTTTTAAATTTTATGTAAGCATTTTTAAATTAAACAAAACGGTGGGAAAGCATAAAAGATTTTTTTTTCCAATTTAAGGTAAAGGCATCAACAGCAAATGCTTCTGGATCACATTTCCATGCTCCAAATTTAGTGCACTTTGTATTTATTCTTGAGGCAAACAAATCAATGTCTGGGTTACCAAAGCGACCTATTATTTGAGAGTATGCTTCTTGGGAGAGTTCCCATTCTATATGAATTTTTCTAGATTCTTTAGCAGCCCTGAAGTTGTCTTTTGAATTTATGTATGAAGCAAAAATCCAAATATTTCTTTGTTCACACCACTGCCAAATTTCTCTAGAAATAGAGTTAAGGTATGGGAATTGTATACCTCCTATTTTATTAATATAAGCAATAGCAGTTGTGTTATCTACTCTAAGTAAAATTTCACAGTTACTGACGTCACGAGTAAAGCATTTAAGTCCTAAAAGTACTGCTTTCAATTCTAATAAAAAATTTGGCTTTAAATATTGTGGTCAGGCGTTAGTACATATGCGTTACTACATGTAAACACTGTCTCGGACAAGGAGCGAGTATAATTAAAAGTAAAATATACTTGAAGTTAATTACATTTGATGTACTTATCGCTTCAGCGGGTAATAGCTGACTGAACCCGATACAAAAGAATATTCACACTATCGATACATGTCGTGTCAAGTTTGATCTCGCTCAAACAAAATTTCTTCGAATCTGATCCTCTTCGAATCGAATGTTGTAACTCCTGGACTATTAGGTTTGGAAGTCTTTGAGATAGAATTTAATTTTATTAAATTAACAGATGAGCCGGTGTCTACCAATAAGGATTATACTATTTCGATTGTTATTGTATTGGCGCTTCCTACATTGTTCTATTGTATGACCGGGTGCTTTACAGTGCCTGCATGTTAGGACTGCGGAATCACTAGTTTCGATTCATGTTGGGCCTTGGCTAGAAGGTATTTAAGTCACGGGGTCCATTTTGGAAAGTATGTGGAGAATATTGTCTTGGAGTATTCTTTTGTGGATTATAAGGCCTTGGCGAATTTGGTTTAGGGATGGTTGGTCGCAAATTAGATGGATTTTGTTTGAAGAGTGTAGTGTTGGTTTTCTACACAGACTTATTAGAATTTCTATAATATCGGCTCCTTGCCTGTACGCCAATTCCCGCTTCCCCACGTTACTCTGACAGCTATCTCGTTTACTTCTTATCTATTGACCTAGGCTAAGGAGACGACAGCATACAGCCATACTTCTAGCATCCACATACACTACATCTCTCCCTTGTTAATACTTGTTTAATTAATTGAAATACTTCTCAAATAAACCAATTTAATTAAATTAGAATAGACTTTTATTCGATCTATAAAATTTCTACTTAGTTTAGGCAAGTACCTACATCTAATGTAAGTTATACTCAGCGTTGCCAACTCTAAAAAATATTTCATGCTAAGTTGACTTCAAAAAAATGCCAAAAACATGCTAAATTTTTTAAAAGATGCTAAAATAAAATGCTACCTCTTAATGTCCATTATACCCGATAATTTTTATATGTAAGAACGTAACTGTCATGTATGTGATGCTAATATTACAAACGGGAAAGTGTATGTTTCTCCGGCTTTCACGCCAACCAAAACTACTGAACCGATTTTCATGAAATTTAGTATAGAGATATTTTGAGACCCAGGGAGTAACATAGGGTAATTCTTACCACGGGAAAAATTACCCCTTAATTCCAAGAAAAATTTCTTATAATGAAAATCCGATGTAACACGGGCGAAGCCGTGGGCGGAAAGCTAGTACCTAATATAATATTAGTGTCAATAGGTAATAGAACAATTATAATTATAATATTATAATATGTTGTTTAATGTTTATTTGTTCCGATTTTTCGTAACACCAACTCCGGTACATCATAAGAGTGACAGCATTTGTTCACTCTTTTCAAACCAAATCTTACATATAAATAGCGTTTAACGTTGTTGTATGCAAACTATTCCTGAGTTTGCTTTTTACCAAATTAACTTGGCTGAAAACGCGCTCTATGTCGGCGTTGGAATGGGGCAATGATAATAATTTTGTGGCGAAGGCAGCCAATTCGGAAAATGGATTATTCCCAGCAGCATCTTTGTAGTCTATAACTTCAGCCCAGAATTCCACAGTAGAAGAAGTACACTGCCATTCTGTATGAACAATGTTTCGCCATTGACATATGAGTTTATCAATTAGCGTCACGTCTAATTTAAATTCTTGCGCTATTTCCACGATAGACGGTTTAATGACCTTAAGGGTTTCATTTACTGAAAACATCGAAATTTTTTGGAGAACCAAAAAATTTGTAGGTAATCTTGCTTGTAACTCGTTGACAAGTTTCACAGTAAAATTAATACATCGTTTTTTAATATTTTGCACCTCTTCAAGTGTTATATGGTATTCCCTTAACTGAGTCTCAAAGGCGTAACCCATATATAAAGACGGATCAACATAACCGGAAATATTTTGTGTGAGTACATTAATTCTGGCCGTAGGATTCAGAATACGACCACTTATAGATTCTACTAATGCTATTAAATCTTTATATAGTTTAGTAACTTCAACATCGTTACTTTGGAAAAGTTTATTCACAGCTTGGACCTCCTGCAATATCGGCTTTATATAAATTAAATAAAGATGGTTAGTCGGGTCATTGTACATACTGTACAACATTTCCGCCATGTAACAATTTTCAGTTCCTCTGGCAGTTTTGAAATAAAACCTTTAATTCATTCCACTGTTCCAAAATACGACACACGGCTGGTTCTATGGAGATCCATCTTGTATTGCATAATTGAGGAATCTTTAATGGCTCTGATCCACAATTGATAGTTTTAAATAAATCTTTATAATACATTTGCCGCTTTGTAGAATGACAGAACCAATTGTAAGTTTCACGAATTAAAAATTCTATATTTCTGGGCAACGTTTCTTTTGAGGCATGCGACATAGCCAATTGTAAGGAATGGCAAACACAGCGTACTAACACTAAGTTTTCGTTAGATGTCTCATTTTTAAGTAATTCATAAATACCGTTGGTGGTTCCTGTCATAACGGAAGCGTTGTCGGTTCCAATGCCGATTATTTTTTTTATATTTAAGTTTAAACGAGACAGTAATGATTTAAGGCCATTTACTATGGTGGTAGCTGTTCCATCTTCCAATTCTACCAATCCCAAAAAGGTGGAAACTATTTTTTTTTAGTGACGTACTGAAGTATCTTACTGACACTCCCAATAACTTGTTTACTGAAACGTCCGTTGATTCGTCAATCAATAAACTATATTCTTGATCTCCAATATCAAATACTAATTCTTGATAAAAATGTGGTTGCCAATACATTCTTAATTATATTTGTGCATTTGGTTCTATGTAAGCGTAAGTCAGCACTTTGGCTATCGCTAAACGATTTCTTACACACTTCAGATAAATGGTCAGTGGTCAAAATCGAAGCATGCTCACAAATAAACAAAGCCAGCGTACTTTCCGCCATTTGCGTCTTCAAGTTTGTTTTTATTTTCGAAAACGCAATTTTAGATTGACCTTTTAATGACTCCAAGGCTTTCATGTGTTTAGAAGATGAAAGGTGTTGTTTTAAACAATAGATTTTAGCCGCAATGTTACATCTGCAATACTTACAGTATGCTTTTGTACTTTCGTTTTCAACAGGTTGAAGCCATTCTTTAAATTCCGACATTAATTCCCACTCCGAACGATAATGCTGAGTATATTTCGCAGTCATTTTTAAAATAAATCAGAAATCAGTAATTGTACAAAATAAAAGTCCACTACTATACACATGTAAATGTTTGCTAGCCAGACAACAGACAACTAACTAACAAATACTTACTTGTACATTCATTTCCTGTTTTCGATTCGGGGATTCCCGTCGCATAGTAAACACATCGTAGACAGAGCAGCAACCAACCAATAGAATAGACAAACGACACGAACTACACATAGGTGTGGTCCGTTTTATGTCAATATGCGCTATTGGTACTGTGCAATTCTGTGTGATAGTGTGCAAACAGTCTGGACCGATCGAATGCGACATGAACGTATTCGTGCAACTCCGTCCGTCTCCGCTACTATTACACTGTTGGTAATGTGATCAGTGATTGCATAATTCGGACTGCAAGATAGACTAGTTAAAATAGGGAGCGATCGCGGAATTTAAATGTAATTTAATAACGTAGGTAGCATTTTATTGTTTCATTTCTAATACTTATTAGAACAAGAAAGTATGCTAAAAAATATGCTTCATGCCAAAGTTATTTTTTTCATGCTAAATCACTTAAAAATATGCTAAATTTAGCCATAAATATGCTAAATTGGCAGCACTGGTTATACTTTCTTCCTTCAGCTTCATTAACATCCAATTAAAATGTTCAACCTCTAACCAGGTAATAACTTTTCTTCAAATAAACTTAACTTCTTAAATCTACTTCTAAAATAAACTACATCATTCTAAATTTACTTCTTCTTTTCCTGACTCAGCATCGACTATAACACGCCATTCTCCTTCGACCTTTTTTAGATGCACTACATTTCGGCGTAGAACTTGACCTGTCTCATTATTTTCAATTTCTACATCACCTCCTTTGCACACCTTTACTGTATGTTTAACAGGTTCAAACGGTGTACAAAGTTTGTTAGCTTTGTTCATATTTTTTATGTAAACTTTATCACCTGTGCCCTTCTTTTCCTATCACTCTATATTCCTTTCTTTTTTCCTTGTTTATCCTTATCTCTTACATCAATATCTGTAGGAGTATAGTTCAAAGTATCTATCATCGGGATTTTATCTCTAAATTTCCTTTGATAAAATAGCTCTGCTGGTGTTTTCCCTGTTACGCTATGGGGCGTGCTATTATACATCACCAGGTAATCCAAAAGAGATTCCTTCCAATGACTTTTCTTCTCAGCTTGGCATATTCTTAGACGTTTGAGGATGTCCCTATTCTGCCGTTCAACCTCTCCATTCTGCTGGGTGTGTGTTGGACACACACACCCAGCAGAATGGAGATACGGAATGGAGTGGTGCAATTTAATATCATTTTCCAAACAAAATGTTTTGAACTCTGTGCTTACAAATTGTTTTCCATTATCTGTAATCAGAGTTACTGGACATCCTAAACGACTGAAAATTTCTTTTAACAACCGAATCATCTCTTTGCTTGATATATCTCTACATATTTTTATTTCTTTATATCTCGAGTAATAGTCGATTATCACCAGAATATATTCTCCTGATGGCAAAGGGCCCAAAAGATCTATCCTCTTAAGACCGAATGTGTTTTTAAAGGAGCAAACTCATTATATTCAGTAAAGCCGAGATCCTAAAATCAGCCGATTTAAATTAACGCCGGATGTGTCCTCACAGGTACAAAAACTTTATCGATTAATTTAAGTTTGAAAATTCGCGCCAAGTACAATAGTAACGTGTTAGTCTATGGCGACGGTTGTTCATGTTCGTCTTGCCGGGTATTGTAACTATTAAAAAAAAAACGTCAGGGGACAAGTTGTCATTTTCGCCGGCAAGATGGTGCGTCCAAGAGGAAAAGGTGAGTAAATTATTCGTTTTTTGTTTGATGTAAAGGTAGAATTGCGAAACCAGTCACGATATTGTAAGTTGAAATACTAGTGAATGTGTTGAAATAATAATTACACAAATTTCTCATAATTTTGTATAAAAAATCTTTATCGAAAAATATTTGTTCCGTGCATAGGACATTCAGTCGTAATCATTATAATTATTCACAAAATATCACTAAAATGATTTGTGTTGTAAAATTATTTTAAAATCATTTTATTGGAAATAAAATACTAATGTAAATATTTGTAGATTAAATAAAACACAAACTCCAAAATTTATTTGTTCCTCGCAAGGCACTATCGGTTTCAATTAGATGAAGTTTTAATTATTTTAAAGCAAATTACAAGTAAGATTATTTTCCTTTTTTAGGTATCACAGAAAAAGAATTGGAAGATAATTTAGAAAAATATTTAAACGAATCAGATTTCGACTGCGAGGATGATTTTAGTGAAGTTAGCGATCCCACATTTGCTGAACCGAATATGCAACGGGGTAGAACTGGACAAAATTCTAGACAACGCCGCCGCGGTAGATCGAGGGTGGAGCTAGGAGGTGGAGGGAGGAGGTGTGCGAGCTATCCCTGTACCACACCCAAATGCACAATGGTCTTTTGAACAAGAATTCCGGCCGAAAATAATTACTTTATATAATTATAGAACTTGCATATCTGCCACTTTAAAGTGAACAGTTTGAAGAAGTCGATTATTTTTTACGCTATTTTGATAAAAAAATTGTATGTCATACAGTAATCAAATCTAATGTAAATTTTGAAC
The DNA here is from genome assembly GCA_036419045.1 of Scirpophaga incertulas. Taxonomy (NCBI): domain Eukaryota; kingdom Metazoa; phylum Arthropoda; class Insecta; order Lepidoptera; family Crambidae; genus Scirpophaga; species Scirpophaga incertulas. The sequence goes on along the minus strand of JAYEAL010000135.1, from coordinate 74,068 downwards.
AAATAACTGAATCTCAACTTAATCTGACAATCTCTGAGTTTTACACATTTGTAGGCATTATAATGGCTATGTCTTGCATTGGTTACCCAACAATCCGAATGTATTGGGACAAAAAATACAGGGTTCCTTTAATTGCCGATTGCATGAGTCGTGATAGATTTCTTTTGTTACGTAATAATATAAAATTTGTAGTAGATGCAGATGTTTCTTTAGAAAATAGAGCGGCTGATAAAATTTGGAAAGTCTGTCCGCTGGTTGACCCTATTCTGCAAGCCTGTAGATCGTTACCTAAAAAGCAGGACCTATGTGTGGACGAAATGATTGTACCTTTTACAGGAAACTGCGGCATTAAACAATATTGCCCAATTAAAAATATTTGTTTTGGCTGACCCTACAGGATTGATTCTGGACTTTGATGTATATCAGGGTACTACAACATACCCTAATTATGAGAACACAAATTTCGGATTAAGAGAAAAAGCATTTCTTAATTTAACTGAATATCTTGTTCCTGGTCACAATCTTTATTTTGACAGATTTTTTACTAGTGCTAAACTAATAACAGAACTACTAAGCAGAAGTTTAATGGCAACTGGAACCATTCAAAAGAATGGCCTTCCTGCTGAAGCCAAAATATTGTTAAAAAATAAACATCGTGTACTGCGTCGAGAAGGCCGAGCAGCTTGTCAAGTTCTGAACTCAGAAAATAATTTGGCTATTACACAATGGCTTGACAATAAACCAGTCACGCTCATGTCCAGTAGACATGCTAAGGAACCAACTGATATTTGTCGCAGATGGAGCAAGAATTTACGGGCCTATATATTTATCGGTAGGCCGGAAGCTATAAAGAAATATAATCAGAACATGGGTGGTGTCGACCTAGCCGACAGGCCAACTCGAAAATGGACTGTAAGATTTTTTTGTCATATGATTGATTTAGCTGTCTGCAATGCATGGATTTCCTACAAAAAAGATAAAAAAGCATGTGGTACTCCAATGAAAAATATAAAACTGCTACGTAATTATAAAATGGCTATAAGGCTAATGGCTATAGTGAAGTTTTGTTGGAGCAATACTGCAATACATCTTCAAACTCAGAATCGGACAACAACATTGACATGCATCCAAGAGTGAAAAGGGGCAGGAAATGTGGAATCCCTACACCATCATTTAGATTTCGACGCCACCATGCAAGTCATATACCTGAATTTGCTCAGAAACATAACAGGTGCAGAGTTTGTCAGAAAAAGTCATGGATGGTTTGTTCAAGTTGCCAGATACCCTTATGTATTGTTAGGGAAAGAAACTGTTTTAAAAATTTTCATTGTTAAGAATTTAGAGTTTATTAGATTTTTTGCTTTCCTTGATTTTACTGCCTTGTTACTTTTTAATGTTAAATTATGATATACCTACTATCTATGTTTGTCTCAATACAAAATATTATTCTTGTTGAATTTAAATAATAAGAAAGTAATCATTTATAATTATTTTGATTTCATAAGAGTACAAATAGTCACTAAAACTATATTTGTTACTAAGTATACTATTTCAAATAGTGTAAGTAAAAATGTGATTCAATAAGTCTGATTAATGAAAATGATGAAGGAGAAACGCCTAATTTTGTTATATTTTCATAATAAATATGTTTTAATTATTTGTTTTTAGTTAATTTGATATACCCAGTTAAAATCCTTTTAGATACGTTAGCATGGTACAATAGCAAATCACTGTATTATAGTAATTAAAGGCGATTGTTCTTCAATAAGAACAAAATTTTAAGGTCATAATAAAACACAAGTTATTAACTAATCAATTTAAATTAATTATTTCAAGTAAAGTCATCAATAAGTTCCACAGGATAATAACTAATAGTAACTTTAACCCTAGCTTGCTTCATCATCCTCCAGGTTTTATCTGTGATCAAATTGTGTTTACACCCTGAATCAATTAACATCTGTACCATTACCCCACCTATTGCACGTAAAACCATTTCATTGTTATTTATATTAAAAACATAATTAATATCTAGTGTCTTCTCGTCATCTTCTTCATCGATGTTTCTTACTTCACTTCTAGGCCTTTTAAACTTCTTTCTAAAATCTGTATTATTATTTTTTTTAAATTATTAATCTCAAACTTCTTCTTTAAAGGATTTGTTTTGCATTTTAGTTTGAAATGACCAAGAGCTCCACATTTCAAGCATTTTTTTCCTCTTGCCGGACACGTCTCACTAAATGCTAAAAGATTCCAACTTCCACGTCGGAAACATTCTTTTCTTGTTGACTGTTTCTCATTTGACTTTGCATCAATTTTATTTACATCCTGTAGAGTTGTTTTATGGTTGAATTCCTCTAACTGCCTACTTACAATCTCCAAAGCATTTCCTTCTGTAATTACCTCCAGAGTCATAGTATCTCCAGACTTCAATATTTTTTTTCTCAATTCTTCTGAACTGCAGGCTTCAGTAATTTGGTCTAGAATTTGATCTTCCTATACAACTTCCAGCGTGATACTTAGATGTTTATGTTATTAAATTCATATTGTTATCGTTATCAATCCTTGATAAATCGGAATAATACCCAGTTTAAAACAACAATGACAGCTCATAATTTTGTCAAGAAACAAAACGATGTTTATATTTTCTGATTACTTAAGTTGGTGTTGGTTGTCTGGACCGTTTTATGTATTGTAAATATTGCTTACCGACTGCGCCAAAATGTAGTGTTGATTTTCTACACAGACTTATTAGAAGTTTTCTATAATATCGGCCCCTTGCCTGTACGCCAATTCCCGCTTCCCCACGTTACTCTGACAGCTCTCTCGTTTACTTCTTATCTATTGACCTAGGCTAAGGAGACGACAGCATACAGCCATACTTCTAGCATCCACATACACTACAAAGAGAAATTGTTGTATTTTCTCTTTGGATATAGCTATGTTAACAGCTTCATTTAACCTTTAATTAGCCGCGCCAGTAAACTAACATTGTTAGTCGCACGGGGTCTGCAGTGACCACAAATTGATAAGCATAAAATAAAAAACATTTAAATTAGTAATCAACTTTAATCGCTTTTATTTGACTTATTTCTTATTAAACTCCTTGCAAAATAGAAAAAATCTTAACAATATGTTTAAAACAGTTGTTAGGATTAATTCCTTTATCCATATATATAAAAAAAAAAAATTGTAATGACAGCTAGATTCAAGATGGAGTTTCTCTTGGCTTTTTTCTCGAATAAAATTGTCTTGTCACGTTTTGAATTTTGAGTGCCTTTCTTTTCACCACAAACATTATTTGGTCCATCGACACGGATATTTTGATTTGAACCTTCACAATGGATTACGAAGTTTTGTTAGAATTAGTTGAACAAATAGAAACATTATATGTTAATTTCAAGAAAACACCGAAAGACAGGTACAAATTACCGTATTTAGAAACAAGGAACGAGTTACTAGAATACTATTGGAAAAAATACAATGAAGAATATACAAATTATATTCGAGATGAAAACATTAGTAAAGAGTCAAAGAAAAAGTGTAAAGCCGACTATAGTAAAATTCCAGAAGTATTTTTACAATTTAAAACTTCATTGAAGTAAGAAATATCACGCAATGATAGTGATGACTATCATATACGCAATGATGACGCATAAACATTGGGAACAATCTTTGGGCTCGTCCGTTGAACTACCATCGTATCAGAAATTAATTAATTATTTAGAAGGAAGGCTTAGAGCTTTAGAAATGGTGCAAACAACTACAACAGGTACATTCAAGAGAGATAAGAGAGATGTTAAAAGTTGTAAGACTGAAATGACTAACACTAAGAGTAATTGCACATATTGTAAGAAAAATCATTATGTTTGTTACTGTCCTGAATTTGAGCAATTAGCCGTTGAACAAAGAAGAAATTTTGTTAAAAGCAATAATCTCTGCTTCAATTGTTTAGTAAAGGGACATTCCGTTAAATTCTGCAGGCAAATTACAACATGTAAATTATGTCAACACAAACATCATACTTTGTTGCATAATGATGCTTTGATTAATAAACATATATTGTCTCAACCTACAGAAACACCTAACAATGATAACCTAACACCTATAACTAGTTTGAAAGTGTTTACAAATGATACTCAAGTAATACTTGCCACTGCTCAAGTTCGAATACGAGATAAGTATGGAAACTTTATTAATCTTCGTGCTTTAGTTGACCAAGGTTCACAAGGGACCTTTATAACAGAATCCGCAGTACAATTGTTGGGCTTGAAGAAGATTCGCAAATGTACAAATATATCTGGAATTGGAAATAACTCGATGAAATCACAATATGCTGTCAGTTTTGATATTTATTCATCCTTAGACACCTCACATATAACAAAAGTTAATGCTCATGTACTTACAAAATTAAGTTCACTACTACCAGCAAAAGAATTTACCCTATCAAATTGGCCAGACCTTAATACAACTATGCTCTCTGACCCTCAAATGAATAGACCTGGACCTATAGATATTTTGCTTGGAGCAGATGTGTATGCTATAATATTGATAGACGGACTTAAGAAGAATAACAATCTCATTGCACAAAATTCAAGATTAGGTTGGCTAGTATCTGGGACTACCAACACACAAAGTAATGTTCACACCATATTAGTTAATACAACATTTGTTAATATTGAGCAATTACTACAAAAGTTTTGGGAGACAGAAGAATATGACACACACAAAAGAAGATTTACTGAAGAAGAAAAACAATGTGAGGAACACTACAAACGAACACACTCAAGGTTGGATGATGGTCGATACATTGTTCGTTTACCTTTTAAAGATGGCTACGAAGAAAGATTGGATGATTCTCACCAAATAGCCTTGACAAGATTGAAACATATGGAAAGAAAATTTGCTCACAACGAAAACTTTAAAACTGAATATGAAAAGTTTATTGATCAGTATCAAGATTTAAATCATTTAGAAGATGTAGAACCTTCAGCGCCACCTATTCATAAAGTGTATTATCTCCCACATCATGCAATTATAAGAGAAACCAGCTTGACAACAAAGCTTCGAGTGGTCTTCGATGGGTCAGCACAACCAGCTTGTGGCACATCTCTTAATGATGAACTATTGACCGGACCACCACTGCAACAAGATTTGAAAGATCTTTATCCTTCGCTGGCGTACACACAAGGTTTGTTTGTTTTGCGGATGTCAAACAAATGTACCGTCAGATTTTAGTTGCTGACGAGGACACCGATTACCAACGTATTTTATGGTGTCCTTCTCCCAATGAAGACATACAGGTAAAACGTTTACTTACAGTTACTTATGGCACTTCTTGTGCTCCTTTCTTAGCCATTCGAACGCTCAAGCAGTTAGCCTCTGATGAAAAATCAGACTTTCCAGATTTATTCGATATTATAAACAATGATATATTCATGGACGATTTGATGACTGGCGAGGATGATGAGGATCGCACAATTATTCTGCGACAGCGAATTATAGATTTAATGAGTAGAGGAAAATTTGAGATGCACAAATGGGCGTCTAACAGTTCAGTAGTATTGGATAATATTCCAACCTCAGATAAAACTAATAAGGATAGTGTAGATATTATTGGAGATGATACAATAAAAACTCTTGGAATAAATTGGAATTCGCGTACCGATGAATTTGAAGTCAAATTAGATTTATTACCTCAAACAAAGCCATTTACTAAGACTACTGTACTGTCAGATATTGCTCATACATTTGATCCACTTGGATATTTGACTCCTGTTATTAATAATAATAACTTATTATCACAGCAAAAATATTTTTACAGAAGCTTTGGTTATGTGGTGTTGACTGGAATGATGAATTACCAAATGATCTGTCATCAGAATGGTCTAAGTTTAGAAATCAATTAGTCAATATGGGTACTTGTCACTTAAGTCGATGGGTACATACTAAACGTAATAGCTCTGATCGTGTGGAAATTCATGGATTCAGCGATGCTTCTACCCTAGCTTATTCTGCAGCTGTATACATACGAGTAATAACCTGTAGTGATATTTATGTACATCTTATCCTTGCAAAAACTAAAGTTGCTCCAATCAAGCAAGTGTCTTTACCTCGTTTGGAGTTATGTGGAGCCGTTCTACTGGCAAATTTAATTAAAGATGTTAAGAACAGTTTGAAAATCAATGAAAATTTAGTTTATGCATGGACTGATTCTACAATTGTTTTGTCGTGGTTACGAAAAAACCCTAATGTTTGGAAAACTTATGTCGCTAATAGAACCTCTGAAATTTTAAGTATATTAAGTTCCGATCATTGGCATCATGTTAAGTCTGCAGATAATCCCGCGGATTGTGCATCACGTGGTATCCCTCCAGAAAATCTAAAAAGTTTTGAAATGTGGTGGCACGGACCTAGGTTCCTAAGTGAATCTAGCACTATTTCGTTTTCCCCAACTGTCATATCTGAAACTAACTTAGAAAGCAAATTTAAACAAAATACAGTCCATTTTATAACTAATATTGTCAGTAAAAAAATGAAATGCAATTGTTTTTAAATAAGTATTCTAAAT
>JAYEAL010000135.1:0-62500 GCA_036419045.1 Scirpophaga incertulas | reverse complement strand
CTATTCCGAGATGTATTGTATGTGGTGAAAAATTGGCTAACAGTGCAATGGTCCCAGCTAAGTTACAGCGACACCTTTCAACAAAACATTCTTGTCTAACTTCGAAAGGTAAAGATTATTTCGAAAGATTGCTGAAAAATCAAGAAGTGCAAGCAACATGCTTTGGAAAGAGCGCGTTACAATTTCGGATAAAGCGCAAATCGCTTCTTATAAAGTGGCAGAACGAATTGCATTGAAACAAAAGCCGCATGATATCGCAGAATCGCTAATTTTGCCCGCATGTTTAGAAATTGTTAAGATACGTTTGGCAATGAAGCGCAGCGAGACGTCCTAAAAATTCCCGTTTCGGACGATACGATAAAAAGAAGAATTATAGATATGTCAGGTTTTATAGAGAACGCAGTGACGGCGAAATTAAGTACAAAAAATTTTGCGCTGCAAATTGACGAATCCACTGACATAAGTGGCAAAGCCCAATTAATCGGATTTATTCGCTTTGTTGACGACACTGAAATAATAAATCAGTTTTTATTCTGCAAGGAACTTATTGGTCACGCAACTGGAGAAGACATATTTAATTCAGTATCATCTTATTTGGAAGAATGGAAATTATCCTGGGAAAATTGCGCAGGAATCTGTACTGATGGAGCTCCAGCCATGCGTGGCAGTATTAAGGGATTTTGTAGTCGAGTTAAAGCAATAAATTCAAATATAGTCTCTACTCACTGCTTTCTGCACAGGGAATCTTTGATTTCGAAGAGTCTACCAGCAAACTTAAAGTCTGTTTTGGAACAAGTCGTACATATGGTGAATTATATTAAATCGAGACCATTAAAAACCCGTATGTTCAAACAACTTTGTAACACCATGGAATCCAAATATGAATGTTTGCTTTTGCACTCTGAAGTGAGGTGGCTCTCAAGAGGAAAAGTGCTAACCCGAGTTCATGAGTTGAAACAGGAATTGCTAGTTTTTATTAGACAAGAGGGTAATGATGTATACGTAAAATATTTGGAAAATGATGCATGGTGTACTAAGCTAGCATATTTAGCCGATATCTTCAGCTACTTAAATTCAGTCAATACATCTCTTCAAGGAAAAAATGAAAATATTCTGACATCCACAGACAAATTGCTAGCTTTCCAGAAAAAGCTTTTGCTTTGGATTAGTATTGCTCAAAATCGCAAATTTGATATGTTTCCGTTATTAGCGACGAAAAATATTGTTAACATTAACGAAATGATTTCATATGTGGCAGAGCATTTGTCAATATTGCAAGACAAAATAACTCATTACTTTCCATCTTTTAATATTGAAGACTTTGATTGGCGCGAAATCCATTTGGTGAATTTGATATAATGAACCAAGATTTTTCTATTCAGGAAGCAGATGAGTTTATTAATATATCAACGGATCGAACGTTACAACTAAAATTCAAAGAAGAAGGAGTGGAAAGGTTTTGGATTTCCATCGAGGATGAACATCCATTTATTGCAAAACGAGCGTTGAATATCTTGTTGCTCTTTTCGACGTCCTATCTGTGCGAACTTGGATTTTCTTTTAAATATTAAAAGCAAAAAAAGAGAAAGACTTACCAATTTAGAAGAAGAAATGAGAGTAGCGCTCTCTTACATAAGACCCAACCTTGAGGAAATTTGTAAAGGTCGTCAAGCGCAAATTTCTCATTAAAATAAGTTACCATGTAATATATATCTTTATTTCAATTAAATATTAATCTTCCAATTATTTTGTGTGATTTACATTAGATTTACAAATTTTATGATAATGGTGTTCCGCCAAAATCGAGACCACTTAAAAGTGCTCCGTGATCCAAAAAGGTTGAGAGCCACTGCTTTAAGGTTTTGTATTCGTATATCACAGAGATTAGCTTTTAATATGAAATAAAAACTTTGAAAGAGGGAAAAGAAATTTGTAAAAATAGTAAACTCAAGTCACTATCCCTTATATTTGTGAAAATGGAATATTGCGAGCAGCAGGACGTTTAAAAAACTCAGAGCTTAATGTTAATTTTAAATTTCCTATTATTTGTCTTCGAATTGCAATTTATCATCATTGATTGTAAATGATTGTCACGTACATTCCTTACATGGTGGACCCCAATTAACTTTAAATATTGTTCGTCAAAGCTATTGGATTATTGGTGTAAAAAATTTGATTAAAAAGTTAATTCGTTCATGCTTAACATGTTTTAGGTTTTCATCTGCACCAATGAATCAACAAATGGGTCATCTACCATCTTTTCGTGTTAAGCCTGGTAAATCATTTCTTAATGCTGGAGTCGATTATGCTAGTCCAGTGATATTAAAGTTATATGCGGGACGTTGTCAACGAACTAGTAAGGCTTATTATATATATATTTGCTTATTTATATGTACTGTCACAAAAAGCATTCATTTAGAGTTGGTCAGTGACTTAACAAGTGCTGTCTTCATTGCTGCTTTTCGCCGTTTTACAGCTAGACGCGGTTATTGCAGTGACTTGTGGAGTGACTGTGCTACTAATTTCGTTGGTGCTTCTAAAGAGCTAGATTATATGTTTAAAAATAGGAATTCTGGTGTGGTTGGAGAAATTTCTGAATGGCTCACTCAGTGCAGACCACTTGGCATTTTATTCCTCCTGGCTCGCCACATTTTGGTGGATTATGGGAGGCAGGGGTGAAGTCCATAAAGTCACATTTAAAACGAGTTATTGGAACAGCTTTGCTTACGTTTGAAGAATATATTACTTTATTGGCACAAGTGGAAGCTGTGTGTTAATTCTCGTCCTTTGACACCAATTAGTAGTGCTATAGATGATCCTCCTCCAATCACGCCCGGACATTTTCTTATAGGTGAAATGCCGATTCATGTACCAGAAAAAAGTCTTTCAGATGTGAAGGTTTCTTTGTCCAATCGTTGGCAAATGATACAAAAAATGGTTCAAACCTTATGGTCTCGTTGGAGTTCTGAGTATTTAACAACTCTTCAAAACCGATATAAATGGGCTAATTAAAAAACAGGAACCTGATATCGGTGCTGTTGTTTTAGTTAAAGATGAAAGACTTCCTCCTGGAAAATGGCTATTAGGTGGAGTATTGGAAAAGCACCGGGGTAATGATGGGCTGACTAGAGTAGTTACGCTTAAATATAAAAATCATATATTCAAACGCCCTATAACTAAAATTTGTCCGCTACCTATAGAGTAAATTTTATATTAGTACTAGCTGACCCGGCGAACTTTGTTCCGCCCTAATGGCAATAAATAAGCAGTTTTTTTTTATTTTATTCGAAAAAATACAAAAAAAAAATTAAATAACTACATTAATCATTCATTATTATTTCTGTATTTTAGTACATAGGTTGCTCTTCACTTAAGCACCTTGTGATACACGACATTTTTTGTTTATTATCAGGCGCAAAAACAAACAACGCAGATGGTCTTCCGACCCGGTGAACATGCCACGTATAATTGACCATGGGAAAAACATGAATGTTCTAGATCCTTTCATTTGCAGTATTTTGTATTCTTCTTGCATTACGGCTTTGTCGGGAAAGATTCGATCGTCTTGGTCGCGGCATTATTAATTAAACTTTCACTTCACTTCAATCCACTTGTTAATTATTTATTTAATAGAAATAGTTTTAATATTGATTTCTTACAAATATCAAATTGTCATCCATACGTCATTACATAGCTGTCATTTTACGTCAATTACATAGCTGTCATTTGCGTTTTGTTATTCCAAGTCTGATTCTTTTTTGTTATACCACGTTTATAGAGTGACTGACGTTTCATGTCAAGTCACACAGGAACGCTGTCGAACGGGATAAAAAGTATCCTATGTCCGTCTCCTGGCTCTAAGCTACCTCCCTACCAATTTTCAGCCAAATCTGTTCTGCCGTTCTTGAGTTATAAGTGGTGTAACTAACACGACTTTCTTTTATATATATAGATTAAGTAAATTTTGGAAACAATGTAATTTTAACCCTTTTAAGGACTAGTCGTCCTTGGGGCCGGTAATGTTAGGATTAATTCCTTTATCCGTATATATAAAAAAAAATTGTAATGACAGACAGACATTCAAGATGGAGTTTCTCTTGGTTTTTTTCTCGAATAAAATTGTCTTGTCACGTTTTGAATTTTGAGTGCCTTTCTTTTCACCACAAACACAGTATAAAAATATAATTTTCTTAAGTACTATAATAATTCAACAATTATTACAAAGGGGAATGGCAGATCCCCATAGTAACTTTGGCCCAGAACGCACACCTAAAGAATCTCGTGAAAGTAACAGTGGATAATACCAATATTTGATTGGTAAAAAGAAAAATTCACAAAAACTTGGCATATTTACATATTTACTATCTAAACATTGTATAAACAAAGTCGCTATCCGCCGTCTGTCTGTCCCTATGTATGCTTAGATCTTTAAAACTACGCTACGGATTTTGATGCGGTTTTTTTAGTTTATAAAGTGATTCATTTTGGAGGTTTATATGTATAATATACACGAAAAAACATTCTGTAGTTAATTAATAAATCTATAAGGTTGAGTGAATGATAGTAGTAGATAGTAGATAGTAGTATTATTTGTGTAAATTACCTAATTAATATATACAAGGTGTAAAGGGTCCTAACTAGACCTGACGGAACCCCAAAGTCAACCTTATCAGCTTAGGTGCACCCTGCCAACCAATAGACGAGGCTCTGGCAGTCTTCACCAACCCTCACTGGGTCAGCATGGCGAGAGATTGCCCAAACCCTCTGTTCCCATGTGTACGGGCAAGCCCGCACGATATTAGCAACTCAGGTAAACTGCATGCGGAGCGTTATTGTATGCCTGCTCGGGTTACGCGAGCTGTACTGTGTAGCGTCTTTAAAGTAATAAATCAGTGTGTATTTAGCAGCCACTCCGGGAAGTTTTATTATCAGTTATCATCCCCGTATATCATAAAAACACTAATGAGAGGTGGATGCAGCAATATCAGCACATCCCCCTTACATTTTGGTCCTTCGAACATTTGAACACAGTGATCTAGTGGAAATCACTCAGTATTTCGTATCTTGAACTTTACGCCACGTGCTTACTTAAGCGTCGTGTACAGTGAGCGTCACATCAATCGGAACATTTCATCGCATTGTGTGTGAACTATCAGCTATCATTTGGGACTGTATCATCACTATCATCACCTTCGGACCAGTCAGCTCGAAAACACATCATTATCATCTCAGCTCGACGCAGCCACAGTGCTTTCGGGCAAAAGCAGCTCGAATCATCAGCAGCATCGTCACCGGTACCAAGTGACCAGATAAGCAGTATCATCAGTGACAAGTAAGACTGTTCCTATTATCTTTTCACTAATATGGAAGACTTAAAAGCTAGACAATTAGAAATAATTGAAAATATTCAGAAAATAAAAACTAACTTTACCAAAGATTCTTCCCACAGGAAGACTCCTGACTATATTCAACTTAGACTTACCGCGTTAGATAATTTATGGGCTGAGTTCAAACAAAATCATTTAACCCTCTCACAGCAACCTGACTATCAGCAGACTGAATATTTTCAGCTTAATTTGTATAAGCAAGCGGAGGTGCTATATCAATCAATTAGCAATATGTTGATATCTTATTCAAATCCAACTGAAGACAAAGCCACTCAGCCTAGCGGTGAAGTAGAAGATCTAATATCATTACAGCGTACTAACTTCAGAGCCTTGAATCGCATTATTAACAGCATAAACGTAAGTGACTTAACAGAGAAGTGGGAGATAGAGGACGAACTCGACAATATTCAATCGAAATGGAATATGATCGATAATCTGCATTTAAAAATTGATCATTTATCACAGGGTGAACATGTGTTGTATGAGAGCGAATTTATAAAACATGAGCTATCTTATAAAAAACTTAAGCGCGAACTAAACATGAAAATATCAACTATGACCCATATCCATCAGTCTACACCACGTTTAGAAATTCCTGTCTTCACTGGAAACTATAGTCAGTAGCCAATATCATAATCCATGCCTGGTCAGACGCGATGGTCGTGTTAGGTTGGATAAAGGGTGATATATCAAAATGGAAACCTTTTGTGGCTAACCGTGTTAGACAGATACTTACCGTAATTCCGTCATCATACTGGCATCACGTGAGATCGGAAGATAACGCGGCAGACTGTGCCACAAGAGGTCTATCTGTGGACGTTCTGATAGAGCATTCTTTGTGGTGGTCAGGGCCTAAATGGCTTATCAATTTTGACCCTACAGTGATCAGTAATCAAGTATATCAGACACCAAGTATCGAAGCAAAGAAAATTAATGTAAATATAGTCTTAAAAAATAATTCTATAAACAACTCATTTATCATAGACCTTTTACTTAATCATGGTTCCTTAACACGTGTTGTAAATATTGTTGCTTGGATATCCCGTTTCATAGCTCGAATTCGTAAAAGGCAATGTGATGTCATTTACAGGCAATTTTTATCATCATTAGAAATATCGAATGCGTATCAATTCATTATAAAGGTTATTCAGGAGCAAGATTTCAAGGACGACTTATATCATATTCGACAAAAAGATTATGTACACTCCAGTTCTAAATTAATAACTTTAAATCCTTTTATTGATAAAAATGGTCTACTGAGAGTTGGTGGTCGGTTACGAAATTCAGATTTTATTTTTTATTTTTATTTATTTATTTGACACACAAAACAGAATACAATCGATTATTGATACATTTTTTAAATATAATATTGTAGACCAGATTGTATTCCTAGGTATGTGTGTACAACATGAACGACACATAACTAGAGTAGTACACATATATGGTAATACTAGCTGTGCCCGCGACTTCGTCCGCGTGGAATAGTTATTTTAGCATCATATTTATTTTTGCAAACAACCACCTCAGTTGTTATCCACGACTTTGTCCGCGGCAATTACTGTTATTATTTTAGACAATTTAGTTATAAGTTTTTAAAAGAACATAATTATTTTAAAGTATTTTTGCGAAAATTATATTTTTAGTTTTATTTTCTTGTGGCAGAAGAACATATTGGTTTTCTCCGCAACCCGATCTCGACCACGCGACATATCCAAATTTGATTACCATAAAAACGATTCCAGTGAGTTAACCTTAAGAGATAGACATACACTATCGCGGACATTTTTTCGTCTAGCGTTCGCCGTCGTATCGAGTGCACGCGCGTCACTTATAGGTACCTCACAATCGCACAAACTTCCCGCGACTATTACGATTACGACGGTATAAAGAAATAACAGCGTGTGTATATCTACAAGTGATTTTTTGGTTTTTATTATTTAATCAGAATGAATTGTAAAAGATGTGCAGAACTTATAACTGATGGCGTGGAATGCAGTGGCTGTGACGAACATTTTCACTTTGGGCCTTGTTCAGGACTAAATGAAACCACGTATCGTACCATGGGTTCGAAAAGAAAGGCAGCTTGGCGATGTAGCCAATGTCGAGTCTCCGTGTCACCGAATACGTCGGATATATCTACAAAAATCCTTGAAGAACTCAAAAATTTTCGTGCGGAGAATAAATCCGAGTTTATTAGCGTTAAAGCTGATATACAGAATACTTCGGTTGGAGTACAAGACCTACAATCTAAATGGAATGAATTACAAACTCGTTTTTCAAACCTTGAAGATCGCGTCAATACATTGAAAATAGTTCATCGTTAACCTTAAAACTGCGTTCTGATCTCGATGCTGCCAAAGAAGTCATTACTACCCTCCAGGAAGAAAACAATACTCGCGACCAATATGCACGGATGAATAATGTAGAAATTTCTGGAGTACCATTTGTAAAAAATGAAAACTTGAACACAATTCTTCATTCTGTATGCAATAAGGTGGGAATATCGTTAGATATTAGTACTGTTGACTCCATTCACCGTGTACGCCGTTTTGTAAACAAACCAGGAGATGCCGCTGTTCAAGGAGCTGCCACCTCTGAACGTCCCCAGCAATTATAGTGAAGTTCACTCGTCGCAGTTGTAAGGATCAGCTGTTGGCGGCAGTTCGAGCTCGTCGCGGGCTGACGTCCGCCGACATTGGCCTGGACGGTCCTGCCTCCAATCTATTCGTAAGTGATCATCTTACCCCGAAAAATAAACTTTTGCTTAAACTCGCCCGGCAGTTAAAAATCGACAGTAACTATTCTTATCTCTGGACGAGAGATTGCAAAATATTTTTACGTAAAAATGACACCTGTAAAGTTATTTTAATTACTAAAGAATCCGATTTAAAAATATTGAAGTGACTATTACCCCACAATAATTACTTGTTTTACCTATCTTTTTGTCAAATTACTTGTATCTTACATGGTATTATCATAAAAATATATGTTATATTACTTATCCACTTTATTAACTTTACCTCATATATAATTAAAAATAAAAGTTCGCACTTATATTATTTCCATTATATACGTTCATATGCCCACATCATTAATCCTTTAATTACTCATTATACTTGCTACGCACTCAGTTTTGTTTACTCTCCGCAACATTCTTCGTTATTACAATATTATATTATAGATATATTTCTAAAAAACCTGTGCAGAATTTTAGATATTAAGCACGTAAAAAGAATAATATATTTAATTTCTCAGGACAGTCAGTACCAACAATAGGAACATATTATTGAAGTGTGAATTTCCTAATGGTAATAGCTCTAAATTAAATTTTGTAATAGCTAACATGAACTGCCAGAATATCCTAGGTGCAAAAAGCTGTGAAAAAATGGAATTAGTCAAAAGAATATTTACATTAAACAAAGAATATGAGTCAAGGTCAGTACAAAACATTATAAATAAATATTCTCAAACCTTCGAAGGTCTTGGTTGTTTACCACACAAAGCACATTTAGATATTGATACTAATGTCCCACCAAAGATTACTCCACTTCGTAGAATACCGTATACTTTACAAAAACGTTTAAAAGACGAATTAGAGAATATGGAAAGATTAAATGTAATTGAAAAAGTCATAAAGCCTACTAAATGGGTAAATTCAATTGTTTTAGTCGAAAAACCTGATGGTAGATTAAGAATATGCTTAGATCCTAGAAATTTAAACGAAGCTATTAGGAGACCCCATTATCCATTTCCTACCTTCGATGATCTTCGCTCTAAAGTCCATGGTTCTACACATTTTTCTAAATTAGATGCAAGTTCTGGCTACTGGATAATACCGTTGGATGAAGAAAGCAGTGACTTGTGTACTTTTAACACGCCTTACGGACGTTATAAATTTTTACGTTTACCCTATGGTATAAATTCAAGTGGAGAAATTTTTCATAGGACTATGTCAGAAATCTTTGGGATCTACCCGGAGTACTAACTTTTGCTGACGATATTCTTGTCTATGCTCCGAATGAAATACTACATAATAAATACTTAGAATCTGTTTTTGAAAGAGCTTTAAAGGTAAACTTAAAGTTTAATAAATCTAAATGTAAATTTCGTTTAACTGAAGTGTGCTATATTGGTCATATATTTAATAAGGATGGTGTTAAACCAGATCAGTCTAAAATTAATGCAATAATAAAAATGTCAACCCCTTCAAATATTAAGGAACTTCAAAGATTCCTAGGCATGATTAATTATCTTGGTTCATATATTCCCAACTTAGCTGAAGAAACTTCAATATTTAGAGATTTATTAAAAAAGAATAATTTATGGTCATGGTCAGAGTCGCATGAACAACAATTTAATAGATTAAAATCATTAATTTGTCAATATCCTGTCTTAGTTCATTATGATGTCAAAAAACCAATTAGAATGTCAGTAGATGCTTCAAAAGATGCAATAGGTGCTGTAATATTTCATGATAAAAATCCAATTGCATATGCTTCAAAATCATTAACAACTTGTCAACAAAACTATGCACAAATAGAGAAAGAATTGTAGGCAATAGTCTTTGGATGTAAAAAATTCCATCAATACATTTACGGAAAAGAAATTTTTGTCGAAACTGATCACCAACCACTAGTCACATTATTCAAAAAACCATTGTCAGATGTACCAACAAGATTACAGAGAATGATGATTACTTTACAAACCTATAACTTAAAAGTTTCATATAAAAAAGGCTCTGAAATGTATATTTCCGACACACTTTCACGTTCACCAGTAAACGATCCAAGTAATGAAATATTAGAAAGCTTAGACGAAATGGAAAATAATACAAAAATACACATAAATTTATTAATAAATAACCTAGCAATTACAAAAGAAAGATTAAATAAAATTTTATTACAAACAAAAAATGATAATACCTTAATTAAATTAATAGAATATTTTCAAAATGGATGGCCAAATTGTAAACAAAATACAGATCCTATTGTTATGCCTTATTGGAACATTAGAGATCAAATTCATGTCATTGATAACATAGTTTTTAAAAATAATTCTGTAATAATTCCATCATCAATGAGATCAGAAATACTATCAATATTGCATGAAGGACACCAAGGTATTGAAAAGACAAAAAAATTAGCCCGTGGTATTGTATTCTGGCCAAACATTAGTCATGACATTGAAAATAAAATAAAAAATTGTGAATCATGTCTTACATACAGTATTAAAAAAGTTAAAGAGCCAATGTTATCTCATGAATTACCTATATATCCTTGGGAAAAAGTAGCAATTGATTTACTTGATTATAAAAATAAAAAATACTTAATTGTTGTAGATTTTTATTCTAATTACATAGAGATAGCCTGTTTATATAACAATAGCACAAGTATTTCTGTAATTACACAGTTAAAATCAATATTTGCACGTCATGGAATTCCATTAACATTGCTTAGCGACGGTGGTCCTCCTTTCAATTCAAATGAATTCAAAAAATTTATGTCTGATTGGGATATCAAACACATCATGTCAAGTCCCCACTATCCACAGTCAAACGGACTTGTCGAAGTCTCTGTAAAAATAATAAAAAACATTCTAAAAAAGTCTGATCATGATAAAACTGATTTTTTTCTTGGATTATTACAATATAGAAACACTCCAAAAAATAATTTAGATTCCCCTGCTCAATTGTTAATGTCTCGTCAACTAAGAAGTAAATTACCATGTAAAGTCAGTAATTTACAACCTAAAGTAATACCATTTGATAAACATTATAAAAATAAACAATTTAACTTGCAAAAATCAAAATATTATTATGATAGATCGTCTAAATCATATGAAAAAATGAAAATAAATGATGAAGTCTACTTTAAAAAAAATCCAAATGATATAACTTGGACAAAAGGTATTATATTATCAGAAACTGAATTCCCTCGTTCTTATTAATTAAAGATAATTATGGTAATACTTACCGTAGAAATACACAGCATATTCGCTTAAAAAGTCAAAGTCAAAAATCTGTCTGCAATAAAAAGAAAGTCAAATTTAACATTCCTCAAAATAATCAAGTCAGCCAGTCAACAAATAAATATAATAAACAAGTCAGTCAGTCAATAAATAAATATAATAATTTCAACACATTTTTAGAGGAGGATGATGATAGTAGTAGTAATACATTTTACCTTTTTATAGCCCTAACATACAAAGTCAGTCTAGTTCATCATCAAGTCAGTCTACGTCATTGTCAAGATCTAGCAGTATTCAATCACAGTCTTCATTTAAGTCAATTGTGTCACAAAATGATTCTATGTCTGAAAATAGCGATAATAGCTCAAATAGTATTGAAAACTTTCCTGTTGAGTCACAAACCAATCAGTATAGTTCGAAGGGCAGATTATTAAAGAAAACAAAGATATTTGATTTATAAAAGTTTAATATGATTGTAAAATATAACATTGTAAAACAATACAACTTCATAAAAATTAATCGTATAGAAAGATAATAAGTTACTTAAATGAGTACAAGAAGTTCATTTATGTTATTTCTTCTCATCATTTCATTGTTATTCCATAATTTCTTTGTTATTTTAAGTATATTGTATTTTCTCAAAATATTAATTTGTTTTGAATTGTCACAAATGTCAAATGTCATGTTAATTGTCAATGTCAAAAGTCATGCCATTGTTAACTGTCAACGTCAAATGTCAATGTCAGATAGTTGTCAATGCCTTTCGTTAGAAAGGGGCATGTTATGTTATCTGTGTCTTGTCTACTCTATACTTAATATACCTACCTTGTTCTGTATCCATTACCTTTTTGCCTCTTCCTTCCTGTCATGTCGTAAAATGAACACACGTTTGTATTTGCATTAATAAAATAAATTATAAAAAGACAACCAACGACTTTCTATTACTTAGAGAGGATAATTTACCTACTATGTTATGGCCTATGGCCAGAATCACCAAGATATTTCCTGGTGGTGATGACAAGGTTAGGGCAGTCGAAGTAAAGACTCCTAGTAATAAAACTCATGTACGTAGTATACACAAAATTTGTTTATTACCCATAGATGACTAATTATATAAGTTTTGTAAATTATATAGGTAAGTGTTGTTGTTTCCAATATTAATTATTGTTCTGTTTGCTCTAATTTCAAACCTCGACACAGGTTGGGTTGAAATTCTACATGATTTTTCATTTTTTTAATTTAGACATAAGTGGTTTTTATTTTAATTAACATAACTTCAAGTCTTAGGTTTTAAGTCTTAGAGTCATATTGCTATTATACCAGTTTCCAAATGAAACTTACAATAGATTTATAGTGTTTTTTACAGAACTGGTCGCATATTGTATATAATTTATTGTAAACAACTTTTCATAGCTTATAAATTTAATAACATTGTACTTAGATGTATACTTAAGTTTGATTGTGTCTCAAAAAATTGTTAACATAACATAATTAATTCCTAGGCGGCAGCATGTTGCATATTGGCAACACTAAAATGTCATGTGTAAAAAATATGTTATATCTCTGTCTGGCTAGTATCGGGTGAATTGGCTACAGACTACCCGCGAATAAAGTGTGACCTTCAGTGTATTAAGTGTTTAACTTCTTTGAACTCCACGACCACAGCCCTACAACAAATATACAGTCACTGCTCAACAGTCATTAGTCGCAAATATATTATATCAAACATAAGACGCATTCAGCAGTCCTTGTTAGACACAGTGACAGATATCAGTAATGGAAAAACAGATATACATCTTTTGTCACCTCAGCAATTGGAGCATCAGGTAAACATAATTTCTGGACAAATACGAGGTGAATTAATCGTACCCGTTGAGAAAGATAGCATCAGAAATCTATATAAGATACTTACCATGTCAGCAAGAGTGCATGAAAACTACTTGATAATAGAAATCAAAATACCATTGACCACCAATGATATTTTTGAACTAGATGCAATAATTAATGTTCCTCAAAAAAGTAGCGACAAGCAAATTCACATACACACACACATAGTCAGTGGAAGTGCTGCCCATGACTCATTTATCTTCCGAGCAACAAACAAACGCGGCCGCAACCGAGGACGAGGACGCGTCGAGGACTACGCAATCTAGGACTACGGGTGCGTCTCGCTCCCGCAGGAGATCGACCGGAAGTTTTGCGTCTATGCGTGATACTAACTATATATCAAAACCTATTAAGGCAATGAGTGTCAATAAGGGAACCTCGCCCATGGTTTCCTCGCCCATGGTTTCCTCGCGATCAGTGAACGTCAAACTTAGTGAAGAAAAGTGACGAAACAATTTAGATTTAGCTTTAACTTTTTAATATTGTGTTTTTTATCACCCTAGCATAGTTTGGTAATTTTATATCATTTAAAACTTAATATACATGAGCATTGTTTAGTTATCAATTTATTCTTAGTTTTCATACTTTTTGTGTGGGCAGGATGTACGGGCAAGCCCGCACGATATTAGCAACTCAGGTAAACTGCATGCGGAGCGTTATTGTATGCCTGCTCGGGTTACGCGAGCTGTACTGTGTAGCGTCTTTAAAGTAATAAATCAGTGTGTATTTAGCAGCCACTCCGGGAAGTTTTATTATCAGTTATCATCCCCGTATATCATAAAAACACTAATGAGAGGTGGATGCAGCAATATCAGCACATCCCCCTTACACCATGTACAGCAGTGGGCGTTTAACAGGTGAAAGGATGATATACAAGGAAGTCAGTAATAATAAATGCATATACATAGCCAACCTTTTATTGAGCATGTAATTTTACACATTTTATCAAGTAATATTTTTACAATTCATCTATTTCATCATCATATGTAACGTGAACATCATCTAAAAACTGAGCCGGTGCAGATATATTAGATTGATGCCGTGCCCATCCTAAATACCATATAACAGTCATTACATGGGCACAGCATCCTACTGTTCGTCGGCCAACTATACTGTTGCAACAATACTGTTGTAGTGCAGCACGGCCAGTATTATTAGCATTAATTAAAATATACACAAAATATATTGTTTTACTTATATGCCTACTGCCTACTTATATGCCACTATATGGCAATTGTGGCTCGAATCAAATTGCAGTTGGGACCAAAAGCAGTTATCATATATCTGTCCCTTGCTATCTCTATTCTATAAGATCCGTTGAACCGAATATGTTCTCCACAATAGGAGCGGGCTTGTTTGAGTTGGTATGTGCCACAAGCAATTAATATTAACTCACTATAGTTTAGTGCAGGAAACTCTCCTTTCCGTTTTCCGATTCCACATTAATATTTACGAAGTATGCTCTTGCTCTATTTAAATTATGTTCTCTTACATAATCTGATAAGTCATTGTTGATTAACAAATTTTAGTTGACTATACTAAGAATATGTGCAGCATCTTCCCTATCACTTATTTTTTTATGAAATTTATTTATTAGGGCTGCAGCTATACTGAAATCAGACATTATGAGCTTAGAAGCACGATTAAAATAGTTTTGCCGAAAAATCTTGAACGCAGTTTTAAAAATGCAATTTACAGTCTCTACAACCCAGCGACATAACGTAACAGCTCTAGATTTTTTTGCTGCTATTGTTGATAGCTGTGATTCGCCATCTTCATATAGGGAACACGAACTCTGTAATCACAGCTATTTAACAATGGCAAGGCGTCCCTGAATCCTCTATCCAAAATAAACACATCCCCAGGTTGGAAATATTGTTGGCAGGGTTGATTGACATTAGCAAATTGTTGTTTAATTATATCGGCATCTGTAGTTGTCGCTGGGTAAGGTCCTAAAACGTCTATGATATAGCCATTACAACATACAAATAAAAAGGGCTTCACAAGATTGCAGTATTTATGTAAAGAATTAGTTTTTTTTATATAAGTAATTAGAGCTTATTTCTATATAAATATAATTACCATCAGCAATCACAATTGGCCTGCGTTCCTCCCCCCCAAATAATCCATTTGGAATTAATAAATTCCGTTGCCTGATTTCTTCTCTAGCTATATGTGTTAATCCAAGATTCCTTGGAACAAAATCTTGGAGAAGTGTTTCACGGGTTCTATCCATAAGAGTGTTCGTCGAGATATTTGCAATAATGATGATATTCGCTCATCGCTATCACCCGTTCTTAACTTCATCAAATAAGCTGCTAATCCAAAAGCACCTCTATGTCTGTTAGCAAGTCTGGGAACTTCGGTGAGAATTTGGTCAATTTGCTGCTTTGAAAATCCCAAATAATAATGAATCATGTGATCCAGTATGTTTTGAATGTTTTCAAAATCTAACTGCACAGACATATTATTTTTCAATAATGACATCATGTCTTCAACCTGTTCTGGTGTGAAAGCTTTTAATATTGATTGGGCTTAATATTGATTGCAAAAATAAGTCCCATGAATTATGTTGCAAATGATAAGAGCAAAATCTACAATCTATTGGTACATATTAATTGTAGTCACAAAGTAGGCGTACTCGTAGATTCATTACATCATGGGAAGAAACAATGGCGTTGGCTACTTGGTGCTCCAATATAATTAGCCATATAATTAAGCATAGATGTAGATGCATCTTCTGTCCTAGTCGAGTTTGAGTTTTCAGATTCCAGTGTATGACGACTTGTAGCTGGAGGTTGCTCTTCAATAAATAGTGTTGTTTGTCTGTTTGTTCTACGCCAACAAGTATGACAAAATAAGATGTCCTTGGCAACTGCAATAATAAAAACATTAATAAATTTGATTGCTGAACATCTGAATACTCAAAATAGATTAACTTATTAAAAAGGAAACTTGGACAAAAACTAAGTACTGAATTATATTATTATAAAATATTAATACATATTAAAATTGTGAGAAAATAATTTGGTAATATATCTCACGTGGAGCAATTTGATGAATTATCACATTTCTTATACGATCTTCACGTGGCGTATCTGACCTTAGTCTGTGTGATCGTTGTCTTAACAATGAACGACCACAACAGACACAAACCAAACATGGCCAATGATTGCTTGTTGAGTCGTTGAATTTCTTATCTGCTCCCAAGTAGTCCCAAATAAATAATTATAACGCTTCAGAAACTCGAATCCACGAAAGCTAAATTTTGTCCCACCCGTGACAGTGACGGGTGGGACATACTTTGGAATCCCAATATTACCCTAAGTATCAACCCGCTCACTGCCTTTTCAAGCAAAACCATTACCCATCGCATATTTGTTACTTTTGCAAAGCTGAAAAAATATAGGATCTATATTTTTGGTTAGGACAAAAAAACACATGTTTTGCCGTGACGGGTGGGACATCAGATAAGCACTTCGATGAAAGCCTAAAAAAATGTTCATGCAAAAACTTACCACTGTTATAAAGTCCTTAAATGGTATTTTCTTTTCAATCTTTGAATTCACACAAATAACCGTTGACAGGCCATTGATGACAACAAGTAGAAAAAATATCGTACGATAGACAACTGCATTATGGCTGCGTTCATGATTCAGTAAAAGTTGGAAAATCGTGAAAATATATTTATAAAATGGCAAAGCCTGTTGATTAAGATTATTAGCTTCCTTGTAGTTAGGGTTGAAACGATACCTCCGAGGTATCGATACTTTTACTCGATACAGTATCGGTCGTGAAGTATCGATACTCAGTGGAAAGCGATTGAAAAGTATCGATACTTACTCAAATCGATACACTTTTAGTAAAATTTCGAAAAATCAAATAAAAGCAATAATTAACATTAATATTATTTATTCTTATAACAATACAAATAATAATTATTTGTTTGAATTTAACGTGTGTTCGCGTTTTGCACTTGTTAAAAACTCCGTATTATCCAAATTGAAGATGCAACGCCAAAACTTAAAATCTTCCATCAAAAATAATTTTATGAAAAAAAGTCTGATTTTGCGGTGCTCCCCAAAAATATAAGTTTTTCCAAATGTTTCCCTGTTAAACGATTTCTGGATGCAGTGATTGTTGCGCCAGCTTTAGAAAACAGTCTTTCGCACGGTACAGAGGTGCCGACAATGTTTAAATAAATTCGCGCTTGTTTATATAAGTTTGGGAAAACAGGTTTTAAATCCTCCCATTCCTCTAATGGGTTGGTTTTCAAAGCGCAGACTGGATTTGCCAAATAAATTGAAATTTCATCGGCTTTTATGTTACCACGCCGCCGCTTTTGGCCAACTGCAAGTTGTTTATGGTGTGACCAAAAATCAAAATCTTCATGGGCTATCTCTTGCTCTTCTTCAGACCCACTGGTTGATGCTATATCGTCTTTTATGATATTTTTTAATTTTTGTATTGCTCTGCCACATGCGTTGGCATCTTGAAAATGGAGGTTTTTAAAACGTGGGTCCAAGATTATTCCCAGAGCTGCAAAGGTGTTAAATTCAATGACACCAAACCTTTTTTTACATTCAGCCAGTAATTTTGTTTGCAACTGAGTACACATTCTATTGATGATGAAAATTTTGTTACTTGCGAAGTGAGACAATTAATCATGGGAATAATTTTGGACAAAGTCACGTAATTCTGGCCTGAAGATTCTCTTGTGACAAATTCGAATGGTTGTAACAAGGGGACTACCTGTTTTAGTATTTCAATTTCTTGTCCATTCACTAATTCAGGGCCATCTGTAGAATCAAGTAAGAGCTGCGTAGCAATTTTCGACATATCTAAGAATCTTTCTACCATATAATATAGTGAATTCCATCGTGTCTTAACGTCAAGAATAAATTTTTTAGTACATCCCTCAGGAGATCCATTATTGACCTGGATTTTTCTAAGTTTATCTGATTGTATGACACTATTTTTTACCCATTTGACAATATCTCTAACCTTATTGATGATATCCATTATTATAGGTGAAGTTTGTTTTATAGCCGAATCTACTATTAAATTAATAGTGTGTGCAAAGCACGGCAAATGTTTTGATTCGCCAAGAGATTTTTTGATCGCGGCGACCATATTAGCACCATTGTCTGTTACAGCACAAGTAACTTTTGATAATGGTATTTGCCAATCTTTTAGAATATCGCTAAATGCATTAGATATGTACTCAGCTGTATGGTTTGATTGAAGTTCCCTGGTAGCAATATTCGAACTGGATAGGACTACTCCTTCTAAAAAATGAACTGTAACACCCAAAAAACTATTTTCATTCATGGTCTCCGTCCATATGTCGAGCGTCGCACATAACTCAGTTGTATTAGATATTTTTGAAACATATGCCATCTTCACAACGTCATATTTGTCACAAAGTAACTTTTTAAAGTGAGTCGACGAAGGTACTTTGTAATAAGGGGCCAGTTCCTTCATTAATTTCAAAAAACCCTCCCCTTCAACAACATTAAATGGTCGCATATCCTTGCATATAAAATATAAAATGCACATATTTATATTATTATATTTGACCCCACCCCCTGAAAAAAAAAACATAATTCGTAATATGTTGAAACATTAAACTTTCGGATGATGATTATACTATAA
Source organism: Scirpophaga incertulas (assembly GCA_036419045.1). NCBI lineage: Eukaryota > Metazoa > Arthropoda > Insecta > Lepidoptera > Crambidae > Scirpophaga > Scirpophaga incertulas. The sequence goes on along the minus strand of JAYEAL010000135.1, from coordinate 43,604 downwards.
GCGGTTACCCCACACGTTACGAGGTTGCCGGCCGTTGCCTATAAAAGCCGCTGCGGTTGGCTAGCGACTCACTTATCGTCGGGCATTCGGAGCGGGTAGACCGGTCGTAACGTTATTACGTGTTGCGTTGCGTAACGTTGCGTAATTCGTAAAGTAGGCGTTAGGCTGATTTTGTTCCTCTGTAAAATTATGTTGTTGCCAAATTATTTTTTTTAAGGAATTTCTCTTCTGATTCCTAAAATCAGAATTGGGATAAGCAACTCTTAGCCACAATTACGAGGAACAAAGTCTTCTGCGTACTTTAGTGTTCGTGTTTGTGATAATGGCTGGCGGATCCAGTCGGAGTGGCCGTGGGTCGCGAAGTCGTTCCCGTGATAAGTCGCGGCGCCGTTCGCGTGGCCGTCACGGGGTGTCCGCTAGGAGCCGCCGATCGCGACGTCGGTCATATGGTGGGACGCGTGATGAAGATTTCACACCGTCAGAAGGAACGCCTAGTCGTGATCGCCATCATCGTCGCTTGAACAGATCGCGGTCTTCAGGCGGGTCACATACCCCGGATTTGGCTGTTCATTCCACATTGAATTCGATCATGGACCGTCTTGCGTCGATCTTGGCAATATAAGTGAAGGTCAGGTTAGGCCGAGTCGGGAGAAGGTTAGACCTTTGATTGACTCGGCTGAGCCTCAAAATGTTGAGCGGATGCAAGTGCGGACGAATGTAATGCGTCGGGGACGTCATCAGACCGCGATGCGGCCTTGGCGTTCAGTGTGAAGACATACAGTTTTGTATGTATTGGACTTTATGTCCGGCAGACATACAGTTTTGTATGTATTGGACTTTGTGTCCGGCAGACATACAGTTTTGTATGTATTGGACTTTATATCCGGCAGACATACAGTTTTGTATGTATTGGACTTTGTGTCCGGCAGACATACAGTTTTGTATGTATTGGACTTTGTGTCCGGCAGACATACAGTTTTGTATGTATTGGACTTTGTGTCCGGCAGACATACAGTTTTGTATGTATTGGACTTTGTGTCCGGCAGACATACAGTTTTGTATGTATTGGACTTTGTGTCCGGCAGACATACAGTTTTGTATGTATTGGACTTTGTGTCCGGCAGACATACAGTTTTGTATGTATTGGACTTTATGTCCGGCAGACATACAGTTTTGTATGTATTGGACTTTGTGTCCGGCAGACATACAGTTTTGTATGTATTGGACTTTGTGTCCGGCAGACATACAGTTTTGTATGTATTGGACTTTGTGTCCGGCAGACATACAGTTTTGTATGTATTGGACTTTATGTCCGGCAGACATACAGTTTTGTATGTATTGGACTTTGTGTCCGGCAGACATACAGTTTTGTATGTATTGGACTTTGTGTCCGGCAGACATACAGTTTTGTATGTATTGGACTTTGTGTCCGGCAGACATACAGTTTTGTATGTATTGGACTTTGTGTCCGGCAGACATACAGTTTTGTATGTATTGGACTTTATGTCCGGCAGACATACAGTTTTGTATGTATTGGACTTTGTGTCCGGCAGACATACAGTTTTGTATGTATTGGACTTTGTGTCGGCAGACATACAGTTTTGTATGTTCCAAATTCCAAATTCCAATTCTTTATTCACATTAACAGACACGAGACACAATATAAATTAATCTTACAGGTACAGGGACACAAAAATAATGCATGCAGAAACTTAAAAATAAGAATAGAATTAAGGTTTAAGTGAAGTCTCGCGACTGCTGTGTGAAAGGGTACCTAGATCAGCATGAGGTTAGTGAAACTAACACTATCTAACCCTAGTCTATGTATTGGACTCTGTGTCCGGCAGACATACAGTTTTGTATGTATTGGACTTTGTGTCCGGCAGACATACAGTTTTGTATGTATTGGACTTTGTGTCCGGCAGACATACAGTTTTGTATGTATTGGCTTATGTCCGGCAGACATACAGTTTTGTATGTATTGGACTTTATGTCCGGCAGACATACAGTTTTGTATGTATTGGACTTTATGTCCGGCAGACATACAGTTTTGTATGTATTGAACGTACGAGTGGACGTAGCTTGAATATGATGATACAGGTATAAGAATGAATGAATGACTGACAGACGAGGATGGTGGAGTTGCAGCAGATGGCAGCATACAAAGGGGCGACAACCCCGAGGCTCGTGTCGAGGACGACACTATGTCAGGAGAGGCCGTATAAGCGGTTACCCCACACGTTACGTAAGGTTGCCGGCCGTTGCCTATAAAAGCCGCTGCGGTTGGCTAGCGACTCACTTATCGTCGGGCATTCGGAGCGGGTAGACCGGTCGTAACGTTATTACGTGTTGCGTTGCGTAACGTTGCGTAATTCGTAAAGTAGGCGTTAGGCTGATTTTGTTCCTCTGTAAAATTATGTTGTTGCCAAATTATTTTTTTTAAGGAATTTCTCTTCTGATTCCTAAAAATACTATAATTAAAACGATATCTTCACTCATATTAGTTTTCATGGTCAATAGTTTTCATCATTCATAATTTCAAAACATTAACCATAACTGTGAAATATTAAGACTTACTTTTTTGTGACGCAATATTTTCGAACATAGTTTTTAATGTGCTGAAAATAGTTCAAACAAATTTTTAAATAAAGTCCCTAAAAAATCATAAATAAAGTCCTAAAAAATCATAAATAAAGTCAGTACACGTTTAGTAACTTAAACATAAACCATCCATTTCATTACCGCTAGGCAGATATAATATTGATTAGTTACTTAACTTATTTATTGATACCAGTTCATTCTTATAAAATTAATCAATCAAACAATCAACTTATTTAATCCATTTGATTCACGTATCACACACACAACACTACTCACTATCGACATCAAAACATACCTACTAAATAATATGTTTGTGTACTAATAAAATGTAATGTGGTACTTACACCGAAATCTTGTCGTCACTTAAAACAGATGCTATATAATCAGGGTGGCTCTTTAAATGTTTATGTAAATTGGAAGTATTACCACAAAACCGCACAGTTTTAAAGCATTTTTTGCAGCTTGCGTTTTTTTCATCAATTTTTGTAAAATATTGCCACACAATAGACTTAGGAGGTCCCATTTTTAATTAGCAAATACTTCAAATACAATACTACTACGACAGCTCAAGATTTGTTAGGTACGTTACGAAAAGAACGCAAAGGTCGCAGAAGGAAAACAAAACATTAATGAGGCAAGTAATGGAGTCCAATCACAAAATGGCGACTGAGCAACTGACTTATGTTTTGTGCGAGACAAGAAAACAAGACTGCCAACAATACGGAAAGAAAGGTTGCCAACATAACAAACACATAGAGAAAATACGTTCAAAAACTAGCATAAGTAAACGATACGATACGAGTATTTCTGACCGATACCTACTCGGTATTTAATTATAAAGTATCGATACCAAAAGTACTCAGTATCGAAGGAAAAGTATCGAATAAGTACTTGTAGTTACTCGTATCGTTTCATCCCTACTTGTAGTCACAAATTTAACTATAAATTATGTAATTTATTTTATTGGCCTGCGGTGTCATCTTCGCTGGAATGCCCCTAGAGTTACAAAATGATTCTTTAAGAGGTTTCAACAACATATGTAGATCAAAAATCATTCTAGGTTTATGTTGCAACTACCGTACCATCTCGTACGAGGCGGCGACGGTTCTGGGACGCCATTCGACATCCTGGCCGACATGTACGCGGCGACGTATGCGTCGCGTCATGTCGACCGGGGAAGCGATGGGGGCAGCGCCCTGGAACCCGCGCACGAAGTGCCTAAGCGGGAGTTGCACCGACGACGGATTGTGGCGGCCTGGCGTGCGCAGCTCGAATTACGGACCCGCGGGTCGCCGGCGGGCGCGAGGAAATCGCGCCCGGGGATATTGCGACCCGGGAGGGACCACGCCCCTTCCGTGGCCGGGGGGCGTCGTCGGTGTTGGAGTCACGTCATACACACGAACAGATCAACAACAAGCTCCACGAAAATAAATCGTTAAAAATCGAGTAGTGGACATACGCGCGTGAAAATTGTTTTAATCTACAAAGTACGAGTATTCCGATCGGTGAAATTGAAGGTAACATCTCATCCCGTCGCAAAACGGGGATACCAGGAGCGTCTACAAGAAGCGCTATATCATCAAAGCAGTAAGTGATATAAACTCTATAATATATCATAATAACGAGCGGAACCAGGGCTTACTAAAGACACCTATATGAAAGTCCTGGGATTTAAGATTCAGGAGCTACAAGGCGATAAAGGAACAAAGGTAACAAATCCGAGTAACGTGAGTTGACCTAGAAAGTCTGCAAATTCCTCAATCGGCACCTACAAGCGGACCATCCGCGATCTAGAACATCTCGACCGGCCCGAAGGCTATCAAATACAGTGGACAATAAGAAAACGTGACCACTAATAGGCACTCTGAATTAAGATAAACTCCCGAACTACCTATAGCAGATTCACGTTCGTCAAAACACAGGATTGGGTTTACAAGCACCGAGAAGTTAGAACATCAAACCGCGCGAGATACGGCGTACTCATCAACACCGAGCCCCACAACAACGCAATCAGGCCTAGGCCAGAACATCCGCCACGGTGAGTTGCGCAGCAGGAGACAATTATTTATGTATGTGTGTGTTATTATATATCTATTAAATTCCTTTACTTATATTTGTAAATAAAACTGACAATATCTAGCTTAATTTTAATATTTGTAGCACATAATATTGCAAACGGTGGACATAACGCCCTAACTTTTAATGTATCGTATTATAGTATAATTAATGATAAATATAAGTCTTGTATAAATAGTTGAAATTAAATAGCCAATGTCATTGTAATACAAAATTAATATAGACCCGACTGTTTGATAATACAGATTCAACCAATTTCATTTCTTTGTTGTTATATTATATTGTTATATAGAATATTGTTATATTATATTGTTTTTGAGTTTATAAATACCAACTAAAATAATCATAACATTAAGAAATGTCATTAAAAATGCCTGCTTCAGGACAGGCTGCGCAAAAAAGCGCACAAAATGTTAAAAGAGCACCTAGATCGCTTCGCGAAAAAGTTTTATTACACAAAACAAATACCGCGCAAGCGTCAAGTGAACCCATTGTCAGAGTGGACAATGGGAAACCGAGTTTCACTCCCGTCGCTCCCCCTAGAAAGAAGTCGGGGTCACCCCCAGGTTCCCATAACCATAAAAAAGAGCAGTCTAGCGATGGAAGCGAATCTGACTCTTCTGCCTGCCAGCCCAATTCAGCGCTGACGAGAGTAAGAGAGTGGGACTGCGAGGAAATCCCTCCGAGACCAATAAACTCTGAGGAGGAATACGATACTGACTCTTCTTACTGTGGAAGATCTGGCAAAGGAGAAAGACAGAGTATGCTGGTACTGCCGTCTAAATCTGGCAGAGGCGCTGGCGTGAATGGACATGGCTACAAAATTGGCGAATGAAATGTGGCAAAAGGGTAAGGAAGCAATCGAGCAGGCTGGTAACATCAAGAAGGAACACAGAGCCACCGCTATAGAGTGTCTTCAGACTCTTTACGAAACGGCTCTAGCACTATCAGACTCCAGATCACGGCATAAGTTCAATCTAGAGCGTACGTCAAGGCGACATGCCAAGAAAAATCAGGTCCGAAAGAGCGCATAAAAAAGAAATCCAAGACCTCACGTCTAGATTGACAAGTGCATCGAAAACCAAAACAAAAAATCAGACGACACCCTTCAACAAATCAACAATGGATAATTGGTTGCGGTTCGAGACTCGGGAACCTCATGAGAATGTAGGAAAGATCTGCGATAGGGTAAACAACATAGAAAAGAAGCTAGACAGCCTCCTTGCCAAATCTCAAACACCAGCTGGACCACCAACAGAATCTAACACCAATTTGTTACTAGCCAAATTAGACTCCTTACATAATACAATAGACACTCTAAGAAGAGATATACAAAATAGCTCAAAGCATATAGAGCAAAGCCTGAAACAAGCATCGAGTGCTGAAAATATATCAACAACCACGCGGAAATGGTAGGTAAGGTATTAGAGCAGATGGAAAGCAGCGTCTCAATCGCGGACACTGAATTACTCTCAGAAACTAAAACTGTAAAGGAAACCTTGCAGCATATAACACATTTACTCGTAGAAGGTGCTAATGAGGGACAACAATCAATAAGCCAACCCGAATTAGTCATAAAAGAACTGCAACCGATATGTGAAACGCTGGAGGCTGTTCGTTCAGAACTCAAAACAATTAGGGAAGATAAGAGGGTCCCCCTATCTCCACCACCAGTATCCTAGCATCAGAGTTGGCCGCAGTAGCAGCACATCCACCAACTAACACTAAACAAACAAGAGGGTCAACTACATATGCCACCATGGTAGGCAAACCAGTACCACCTAAAGCCCGCCCAAACCATACACTTATTATTTCATCAGTAGACGAGATGAAGACAGGCGAAGCTGTCATTGAAGAAATCAGGACAGCTCTCGATAGCAAAAATACCGGAGTAAAAGTGGAGAGGGTTAGGAAAGCCAGGAACCGCAAAGTTGTGCTTAGCTGTAATACTAAAGAGGACTTGTGCTTGGCTAAGGAAAAGGTAAAAAATCACAAAGACCTGAAGGTGGAGGTAGCCAGAGCATCAAATCCTCATGTAGTTATCAGGGATGTCCTTGCCTATCATAAGGACCAGGACATCATTCAATTTCTGACCTCACAAAACAAACACCTATTCAAGGATATGGAAATAAAAGACACGATAATGAAGGTCAGATATAGGAAGCGGGCTAGGAATGGTTTAGAGTGCCATCCCGTATTGGAGGTATCACCACTACTCCACAAGGCACTCCTTGAGGCAGGCGTAGTATATATTGACCTTCAAAGACGACCAGTATTTGACCAATCGCCACTAGTGCAGTGTACTAAGTGCCTTGGCTATGGTCATACGAAAATGGTGTGCAAGGAAAAAGAAGAGCGCTGCAGTCATTGTGGACACAAGCACAGATGGGTGGACTGTAAATCTCGCAAAGATGGAAAACCTCCACAATGCCTGAACTGTGTGGAGGCGAGAGGCACCAAAATAGACCAGAATTTCCCCCACAATGCCTTCAGTCACGAATGCCCTGAATGGCAAAAGTGGGACTCTATAGCCCGTGCTAGGGTAGCTTATTGCTAATGGTGCCATAATGACACCCCTCAGATCTAGTAGGTCACTTAATATTATCCAAGCGAACCTGCAACACTCTAAGACTGCTATGACTGAATTACTCAGAGTCGCAGAAGATAAAAAAATTGATATCGCTATAGTACAGGAGCCTTATGTGGGTAACAAAGGATATATCACAAACTACCCGGGACTAAAATTGTGCAATGCTCGAATCAAAACATAAAACCAGTTAAGGCTGCCGTCCTCGTTTTTGTGACAGGCTGAGAGTGATTCAAGATTCGGGGCTCATCACGGAAACCGAGGTCGCTGTACGACTGGAAGCGGCGGGCTTACGTATCGGAGTGGTATCTCTTGAGATGCTGCAGAACTTATATTTTCATCTAGTTCCTCCATCAAATCAAGTCTCCGCCTTTTTGCACATTAGAAGAACTTGGTCTGTTCGGTTGACACACAAACTTTTTTGGTAAACAAACACTTCTCATTCTTATTTGACACACTGAACCATTGTAGTATACTATACATAATTTTCCATGTCCGTAGGCAGCTGAAAGTAAATTTTTAAATAAGCGCTAAGCTGATAAAGTGACGTATTGTTATTGCACATAAACCTAAATACTGTGACTGATATAACCTCAAAGTATTGTCAATAATAACCAAAAAGAAAACTTGCACCTGGTTTAAATCGATACGTATTTTACACCAAAGTGATTTTCACAAAAGTAAGAAGTCGATTTCTCTGACAATCCTTTTGGGTCTCTCTTGGCAAGAAGTAACCACATTCTTCTCAGTTGCTTTTGTTCAGAAGATGTATAAACAGTTTTTCGGGTGTTTTGATAGATGTGCTTCGGCACATAGGCAGTGCGCAGTATTTATAGCACTTTGTATTCATTTTTAAACACGATAGGAATTATTCGCAAATTAATTAATGAAAATTGCAATTCAACAGAGATCGTTCTAATGTTTTGAATGTTTTGGGTATCGTGACGTCACGCTAAGTCGGCTGATATCTTTTGCTGTTTTAGCGGCAAATTTGAAAATTATTTTAAAACACTGTTTTCCTAATAAAATACATCACCGATATTTTTTAAAAATATTTTTTCGTCTTTTTTGAGAGTAAATTAGTAGGGTAAATATAGTTTTTAAATTTTATTCAGATGCCTATTAGGATTATAATACCACCTAATCTTAGATCTAAAATATTAAATATCTTTCATGATTCTCACATTGGTATAGTACAAACTAAGATGTTACTGAGAAGATGTTGACAAACTAAGATGTTGTTGGTAGCCAGGTTTTAGTGAGGACATTGAAAATTTTGTAAATGTGATGTGATGTGATATATATCAAGCATCTAGGAACTACACAAATAGTTACCCTACATATCCACGGCCTAGTGCAGGTTATAATTTTGAAAGAATTCATATCGATAAAAAAAAAAGGTTTATGTTGCAAAATAAATTCATTTGGTGATCTACCTGTAGCATTTGGTGTGTTCCTATATGTAAATATTTTTTTTTGTAAACTTAGTTCTTTAGATAATTTTGGTTCGGTGCATTCTAATCGTAACAGACCATTCTTTACAGTTTGAACTATTCTTTCAGCTAATCCATTTGATTGAGGACGATAGGGAAGGCTTTTAAGAACTTTAATTAATGCCATTACAATTTTAAAAGATGATAAATTCTTTTGATTTATAAGGTGGCCCATTGTCACTCACTAAGACTGTAGGTAGACCAGTTAATGCAAAAGTTACACATAATTTACTTGTGAAGCTGAAGTATTATTCATTATATGTATATCCATCCACTTAAAAATCGAATCCACTATCAATAAATATGTAGTATTAGTTCTCATAAAAAAATCGATATGAATTCTTTCAAAATTATAACCTGCACTAGGCCGTGGATATGTAGGGTAACTATTTGTGTAGTTCCTAGATGCTTGATATATATCACATCACATCACATTTACAAAATTTTCAATGTCCTCACTAAAACCTGGCTACCAACAACATCTTAGTTTGTCAACATCTTCTCAGTAACATCTTAGTTTGTACTATACCAATGTGAGAATCATGAAAGATATTTAATATTTTAGATCTAAGATTAGGTGGTATTATAATCCTAATAGGCATCTGAATAAAATTTAAAAACTATATTTACCCTACTAATTTACTCTCAAAAAAGACGAAAAAAAAATATTTTAAAAAATATCGGTGATGTATTTTATTAGGAAAACAGTGTTTTAAAATAATTTTCAAATTTGCCGCTAAAACAGCAAAAGATATCAGCCGACTTAGCGTGACGTCACGATACCCAAAACATTCAAAACATTAGAACGATCTCTGTTGAATTGCAATTTTCATTAATTAATTTGCGAATAATTCCTATCGTGTTTAAAAATGAATACAAAGTGCTATAAATACTGCGCACTGCCTATGTGCCGAAGCACATCTATCAAAACACCCGAAAAACTGTTTATACATCTTCTGAACAATAAGCAACTGAGAAGAATGTGGTTACTTCTTGCCAAGAGAGACCCAAAAGGATTGTCAGAGAAATCGACTTCTTACTTTTGTGAAAATCACTTTGGTGTAAGTAATAACAAATACGTATCGATTTAAACCAGGTGCAAGTTTTCTTTTTGGTTATTATTGACAATACTTTGAGGTTATATCAGTCACAGTATTTAGGTTTATGTGCAATAACATTACGTCACTTTATCAGCTTAGCGCTTATTTAAAAATTTACTTTCAGCTGCCTACGGACATGGAAAATTATGTATAGTATACTACAATGGGTTCAGTGTGTCAAATAAGAATGAGAAGTGGTTGTTTACCAAAAAAGTTTGTGTGTCAACCGAACAGACCAAGTTCTTCTAATGTGCAAAAAGGCGGAGACTTGATTTGATGGAGGAACTAGATGAAAATATAAGTTCTGCAGCATCTCAAGAGAATGAAGATACATCTTCTGACCTGCCAGGCACAAGTTCAGGTAAATACCAAGTAATACATTTTATTAGTCTTGTTTAGTTAATTTGTGGCATTCAGATCAATCTTAATATGGACACAAAATAATAAATATCTCTCACATGCTAGTCCGGAAGAAATGAAAAAACTTTGAATATACCTGCTAGCTGCTTCTCTTCCGCGCAGAATGGGCAAATGTGATGCTATTAGCTATCTGTCACTATTTAGACAGACAAAATTTTTATTTCTTATTATCACTTTAACATTAAAATTAACCTTGGGCTCTGTCTACCCTAATAGGGCTAAAGATATAATGATAATTATATTAATAACATAAACCAATTTTTTTAGATGTCATCATACATGAACCATTGAAGATTAACAAAGCAGTTCAAACTTCACATGTTACCATCATCTCAGTAAAACGTCGAAGTGAAGCTAGTCAAACATTGACCAAATCTTGTATAGAGCAGATACAGACTTCTCCATTAATTCAGCCTACCAAATCTATCTCATCATCTCCATTCAAAGTTTCTGAGTTAAAACCACATGTAAGACCATTGTTAACACACTCAAATGTAAAAAAAATTAGGGGTAATGATGACAGCTCAGACAGTGATGTATCATTATACACTCCCTCTGTTGCACATTCTAGTTTTCAAAAACTTCATCCGACACTAGCACTATTATTGGACGTGATATAATAAAAGAAGAGAACTGCAAATTAGTGTTAAAATCTACCCTTGATAAGATAGAAAAGAAACCCCAATTCTACACAGGTGTCCCAAAAAATTTATAAAACTTATACAAGAAAATACAGGTATACCAGAGCAACATATTTTATTATGTTTGAAAAAGATTAGATTGGACAGCAAATCTTTAGAACTTGGCGATGACTATGAAATAACTGGATCATATGCATGTAGAATTTTCAGAGATAATGTATCTAAAATTGCTGAAGTTGTGAGACCTTTTATTGTAAATCTCGATAAAGCTGCAATAAAGAGATCTTTGCCTATAGCATTTAGGAAAAATTATACCAAAATCACATGTATTATAGATTGTCTTGAAATAGAAATCCAAAAACCAAGTAAAGCATTGAATCAAGCTTTGACTTGGTCTGATTATAAAAAGGCTAATACAATAAAGTATCTGATTTCTAGCACCCCTAATGGACTTGTCAATTATGTGTCACCAGGATATGGTGGGAGGACCACTGATGTGTCTGTTGTTCAACAATGTGATTTTTTGAAATGTTTACCTAGTGGCTCTTATGTTATGGCTGACAGGGGCTTTAAACATATTGCACCCCTGTTACTAGGAGTTGGGTGTCAACTAGTACGTCCCCCTAGTGTGCAATCAGGTAAAAAACTTTTAAAAGAGGAAGTTAAACAGACTAAACAGATTGCTAGCCTGTGGATTCATATTGAACGATTAATAAGGCGCTTGAGAGAATATTCTATGCTGAAATCCCATGATTGCATAAACAATTATCTTATTGGTAAACTCGATAACATCATAGTAACAGCTTGTGGACTTGTGAATTTACAGAAACCATTAATTAATAAATGAATGTTTATCTTTACTGTAAATTAAAGATTATGATGATGAAATAAAAAACTTTAATAATGAATACCATAGATTTTTATTTATGTCTTAGACATTTTAAATAACAATGGATAAATTTTAGATTTCCAGAATAAAAGTAGTGCCTTCAGTAAAGTGTGTGTATTCTTCATTGAAATCAACATCAATAATATTAACTTTCATATTGTTTTCAAAGTTACTGTCTGCAATGCAGAAATAACTTTTTTTTATATCGCAGACATACATTTGAAGCTGTAGTTGCGCATAACCTTTTTTTTGACGGTTTTAAATAACAATGGATAAATTTTAGATTTCCAGAATAAAAGTAGTGCCTTCAGTAAAGTGTGTGTATTCTTCATTGAAATCAACATCAATAATATTGACTTTCATATTGTTTTCAAAGTTACTGTCTGCAATGCAGAAATAACTTTTTTTTATATCGCAGACATACATTTGAAGCTGTAGTTGCGCATAACATTTTTTTGACGGTTTTCCATCCTGAATATAATTCTTGATAGTGTCTTCAGTAAATGGACATTTTATTTCCACCAAAAAATGTTCACCTCCACCATCAGGCGATACAGCAATCATGGGATGGAGTTTACTTATAAAAAGCCCACATTTTTTATGTGTTTTCCTAACATTTTCCCTACCACTTGCAACACCTTTTGCTCCAGAACTCTGCCTCGTTTCATGGCCGGTGTTTCTGGGACTTTGCTTCCTAAAATCATGGATACCAATGCACCATCGATAGTTTTACACCTACTAATCTCATAGGCTTTTGAAACTCTTACTCTTGCAAACCTTAATTCATGCCATAAAGTGTTTTCAGACTGATCTCGAGTCTTTTCCTTCCAAAAATATATAACTTATCTCTATTGAGAGTGGTCGAGGGGTTGTACCAATTTCCGTGCTTTAAGGTGCATTGTGTATAAACGGAATTTTAAATAAAGTGACTGGCCCCGCGGCTAGATATATTAATGTGAAATTCCAGAGAACTGGAGTGGCATTAGATCCGCATTAATCAATAATTTTACTGACCATCGCGATGAGACCGCTTTGTATAGTGATTTATCACCACAAACTCAAGGTTCCAGTTCGCCTCAAGAATTTCATGAACGCTGTTTAAATTTGTTTAGTACTATTATGACATACGTTTCACTTCATGAAAGTGTCGAAACGACAATTCAAGCGAAACGTATATTGTATCAGAAGTTAACTCTACAAGCATATTTACGGGGACTTAAAGACCCTCTAGGATCGAGGATTCGTTGTATGAGACCGGAAACAATGGAAAAGGCCCTCGAGTATTTACAAGACGAATTAAATACTTTATACCTTTAAAGCCGAAATGAAGGCGGACCCTCTCATAAAAAAGAATGGTCATCTCAGTTACTATCTAATCAAAATTTCAATCTACCGTTAAGTAATTTCATTCCTAAACAATCGAGTCATACTGTACCTAATATACCTCCATTTCCAAGATCATATTTATTAGATTATTGCTTTAATAATGTACAAGATTTTTTTTTTTAACAAAACTAGTCATTGATGTCATGCTTTGTTTTATAGACATTTAAAAATTATGTAAATATACCTGGAAAGGGCAATGTAAATGCTAATCATTATCATATACCTAAAGTGATCCCTAGAATAAAATTCATTTCATTGCAAAATATATATCTCTTTAAGTAAGTGAAATTATTTATTTTTGTGCATAAATAAATTGCATACTAGTGCATATCTAGATTCTATAGCAAAAGTTCATTTTGTTCAATATAAATAATTTTTATTTATTTTGGTGCATAATTCATTTCATGCATTTAAATATGAGCCAATTATAGCCATGATATATGAGATAGTATAATGTATTTGATTATCTATGTATATATTTTTATACACAGGTATTATTTTTGGAGATTTGTTCAAAACCTAGACTATTATTTTGTAAATATGTATATATTAATTTGTAAGTTCCATAATACATTAAATTTGTTATTTTGCATTGGTTTTACATCCATTGGAATTATGTTAATAACACATCTGTGATGGGTGTACTGGAAGTGAACTTTTGTAGGGATAACTCCTCTCTTACTTACTATATACAAAAATTTGTGTTATCTTTGTATTTTAATGTAATAAAGAGTTTAATATAGATAAACATCTTGCCAAACAATACAATATTAAATAAAAGGGAAGGTTGGAATTATTTTAATTTGGGAATTTCTTATTTTGACTGTTTATTTCAATTATTCATATTTACAAAATGCTGACATAACTTCATATCTTAGGTTTTTGTTCTAACTTTATGTTTTATACTAATCAAACTAAATAAAAACATAGTAATGTTACTAACATAAGAACTGAGTTTCACCTCATATGCATAGCAACAATAAGTGAATTTTATAATATCCATCATATTTGTCCATATCATCATATAATGACAAATTGCATGGTTGTCTCTGAAATGATTATTATTTTGTGAACAGTAAAGATAATATATATATCTAGGAGGCTCACATCAGAAATATTGTTTGATCAGAATTCTATTTTGAATGATTCTTTCTAATATCTTATACTAACATTTTTATTTTTTCTTCTTACCTACCTTACCTGCCTGCTACGGTTCTATCCCTACCTCGTATTGCCGACTATAATACATTATAGCATTACCATGTCTGACACTGAACAAAGTAGATACTGTTGTAGGTAGAATTTTCTTTTTACAAAATAAATTACATCATCATTACACTCACACAATATATTTAAATCATACTTTTACATAATTACATTATAAAACTCCAAACCCATAATCTTCTAATATATAAAAATAATGACAGCAATATATTTAAACAAACTTCAAACTTCACTTTTACCAATACAACCCAGCCAGTATTAAATTCAAAATATAAACTCTATGACAGCCCCTCTGAATTTAATATCCATTTGAAACCTCACTTATAACCCATACTATACATATCTACATATTACTTATAACCCCACATTATAAACTTTCAAATTATAAACCTAACAATAATATAAATAACTAAAACTAAATTGGAGTGAACGTCCTAAAACCTTATTACTACAATAAAAATTAAAATCATTCTTAATATTAATAGAATCACTTGAGTTCATTAGTCACTCACGATACACTTCCTTAACCGAAGAAACTTTGTTCTATCTAGACCTTTTGTTAAAATATCTGCAATATTTAAGTTTGTGGGACAATATAATATTTCAATTGATTGCTGTTCAATCTTTTCTTTAATAAAATGATATTTCACGTCTATGTGTTTGCTTCTTCTACTAAAAATTCCATTCTTAATTAAAACTATTGCCGATTGATTATCAACATACAATTCAGTTTTAGGCATTTTTCCTGTTATTTCTTTAATTAGAGACTGAGTGTAAAGCAAATCTTTAATACAATCAGCTGCTGAAATATATTCAGCCTCTGTACTTGACAAAGCAGTGACAGACTGCTTACGTGAGCACCAATGTATTGGTCCACCGCCGTACAAAATTATGAACCCAGTCGTGCTTTTTCTAGTATCTGGATCGCCAGCGAAATCTGCATCACAATAAGCTTGAAGTGTCAAGTCACTTCCCTGTAAGTATTGAATACCCAAAGTAATTGAATTTCTAATATACCTAAAAATATTCTTAATGTTTCCAAAATCATTTAAATTGGGGCATTCCTGATGTCTACTACAATAACCCACATGAAATGAAATATCCAGTCTAGTTTTATTAACTAAATATAAAAGAGATCCAATAAACTGCCTATATTTATGCACATCACTACAATTAACCTGCCCCTCTTGATGTGCATCTATTAAGATATCAGGATGAACACTTCCTTTGAGATTGTTATATCCATATTTTTCTAACAGTTGTTCAATATATGATTTCTGATAGATTTTAATAAAATTCTTTTCAATTAAAATATCTATTCCAATAAACTTTTCTACCTTATCAAATTTCCTAATTTCAAATTCTTTTTCCAAATCTATTATAATATTATTTAATTCTATCTCATTATTTCCTACTATAATTCCGTCATCAACATAGATAGCTAAATAAATCTCTTTTTCCCTACAAACAAATAAACAGGGATCTTGTTTTAATTGTACAAAACCCAATTTCTTTAAATAAGTTGTTAATCTAATGTTCCACATAAGTGGTGCTTGCTTAAGACCATATAAACTTTTCTTAAGTTTGCAAACTTTAGTCTTATCAATATTATATCCTAAAGGAATCTCCATATAAATGTCTTCTTTTAAATCACCGTATAAAAATGCTGTTTTGACATCAAATTGTTTTATTTTGAAACCTTTTTGTCCTGCAATCGAAAGTAACAACCGTACACTGGTAGTATTTACAACCGGACTATACGTTTCTTTGTAATCGATGTTATATTTTTGAAGAAATCCTCTTGCAACCAATCTTGCTTTGTATCTACCCCCTGGTTTAATCGTAAAAACCCATCTGCTCGTAATAATTTTTCTATTCTTTGCTTCTGCTCTATTCACAATCTCCCACGTTTTATTCTTCTCTAATGACTCCTTTTCTTCCTTAATTGCTTTTTCCCATAAATCCTTTTCTTCACTTTGTAATACTTCACTATATGTTAAAAATGAACTTTCTAAATCATAATCTTTCAATCTCATTGGCAAACGTCTATCCCTTTCTGGTAAAATTCTTGTAATAATTTGTTCAGTATTTGAACCAATCTCATTGTCTGCATGAACAGCATCCTCAAAACAATCACTTTCTTCTATCAAACTTTCATAACTTGCTATATTTTCATTTTGATCTTCTAAAATTGCATTACCATTACTATTATTATCCTCATTTACTAAATCTTCAAGACTATCTTCAAAGCTATCTTCTTCTATTAACTCTTCTTCACGACGATGTTCAAAATTCTGTTCATCATCTTCACAAATCCTTTCAGCTATTGACTCATTTCTTATTTCTTCCCTATTTCTACTTCCCCTCTCAAACCTGTAACCATCTTCTAAACTATTTTCTAAATTATTATCAATATTTGTCTCTTCGAAATCTTCCTCTTTGAATAGATCAAATAAATCATTCTGTCCGGTACCTGTCTTACTTTGTTTTAAATAATTGCGGACATCTTCAATATTATCAATAAATCTTACATCTCTAGAATAATGAATTTTGTAATTAACCGCATCCCAAATTTTATACCCATTGTTTGTGAATCCTACAAGTAAACCTTTATTGCATCTTGGATCAAGTTTGTCTAACCTTTCATTAATTTTAAAATATGCCAATGAACCGAATATTTTTAAATGTTTCACATTTGGAATTCTATTGAACCATAATTCTGCCGGTGTTTTCTCTGTAACTGTATTTGAACATCTATTAGTCAAATAAGCTGCAGTTAGTACAGCCTCGCTCCAAAGTATTTTCGGCAAATCAAATTCAAATAACAATGATCTTGTTCTTTCCATGATAATTCTATTAAATCTCTCAGATTTTCCATTTAATTGTGGTGTAAAAGGAATCGTGTAATCTATAGTTATTCCTTTGTTCTCGCAATATTTTTTAAAACTGTTGCTAGTGTACTCACCTCCATTATCACACCTAAATGTTTTAACTTTTGAATTAAAATTATTTTCCGATAAATTAATATACTTAATTATTGCTGACAAAGCTTCATCTTTTGTTTTTAATAAATAAATCTTAATAAAATGTGTATAATCATCTAAGAAGGTTATAAAATATTTATAACCATTCCAAGATTCTGTTCCTATTGGTCCACAAATATCACTATGTATTATTTCCAACGGTTGAGTAGCTCTGTGCCTCTCAGTAACAAATGGTTTTCTACAAAGCTTAGCCTTGATGCAAATTTCGCAAGCGTCCACCTCCTTAGTACCTTTAATATTAATACCTTTGACAAGATTTTTTGTTTTTAGAACCGGAGTATGACCTAATGCACGATGCCAAAATTTCATGTTATTAACTAAATTTATTGTGTTTAGCTCGACTGACCTCATATCCTGCACTACGTACCTCTGCAATGGCAAACTCACATGAAACAGTCCATCATCGCCCATCACACCAGTAAAGTAACAAATGTCACTTTGTATGTCACGAATTTCACATTTGTTTCTGAAAAATATAATTTTGCAATTATTATCTGTTAATCTAGAAACTGAAATCAAGTTTTTCTTAAGTTCTGGTACATAATAAACATTATTAAAAATTATTTTGTTGTTGTTTGCTTCACAGAATATTTTCCCTATTTTATTAACTATATGTATATTGCCATCAGCGGTCATTATTTTATAAGAACATTCTTCTATTTTATTTAAAATCCCTATAGAATAAGTAGTATGACAAGTTGCTCCTGAATCAAGAATAAATTCTATTT
The DNA here is from genome assembly GCA_036419045.1 of Scirpophaga incertulas. Taxonomy (NCBI): domain Eukaryota; kingdom Metazoa; phylum Arthropoda; class Insecta; order Lepidoptera; family Crambidae; genus Scirpophaga; species Scirpophaga incertulas. The sequence continues at coordinate 25,415 of JAYEAL010000135.1, read as the reverse complement.
CTTCTACTCCAGAAGTACCTGTATAATTAAAAACGTTTCTACTCACAGAGTTATTTCCTATATCTAGGCAGAATTTTGTATAATGAGTATTATTTTTGCATACACTACAGTTAAATTTATCAGTGCATTCTGTATAACGGTGTCCATTTTTCAAACATTTGAAACATTGTAAAGCTCCTGTATTTCCAACATAATTCTTCTTCATCCTACAAAATTTTGCAATATGACCCTTCTTTCCGCAGCCATAGCATGCTTTGATTACCATGAATGTGTTATGACTGTCATTACATTCAATTGTTTTCGAAACATTTTCATTTTTATTTTCCGTATTTTTTAAATGTGCAGAAGTATTCATTTTCTTTTCTAAAATGATTCTTGAAATTAAATTGGAAATATTCTTTTCAGCAATCGGAGTTGATTCCCAAGCTGTTCTCAGGTTCCCCATCTCCTTTGGTAGAGAACATAAAATCTTTGACATTACTTGCATGTCTGGCATGTCAAAACCCAAAATTCTAATGTTTGTTACTAAATTTTCAACATTACTAATATCAACCATGATGTCATCATTTTTAAATTCATATTTATAAAATTCTTCCATTAGCCGACACATCTGTGTTTGATCACTTCCTAGAAAAATCCTGTCTAATTTGTCCAACATTTCTTTTGCATTCTCACAATTTATGACATGACTCACATACTTCTCACTTAATGCATTTATTAAAATATATTTCGCTTTTGCATCTTTCTTTGTAAAGTCTTTCGCTTTAGTATCATGTTTTAAAGCTGCATCTAGGTCTTTGGCTATCAACAGCAAATTAATCCGTTTTTTCCATAGCGAATACTCCATTTCATTATTCAATTTAGTCAAATGTAAATTTAATATTTCCTCGGACATAATTGCAATTGATAGCTACAAATTCTTAACAATTAAAACTGACCTTTTCAATCCGTAGGTGCAGGCCCATAACCTGTTGTAGGTAGAATTTTCTTTTTACAAAATAAATTACATCATCATTACACTCACACAATATATTTAAATCATACTTTTACATAATACATTATAAAACTCCAAACCCATAATCTTCTAATATATAAAAATAATGACAGCAATATATTTAAACAAACTTCAAACTTCACTTTTACCAATACAACCCAGCCAGTATTAAATTCAAAATATAAACTCTATGACAGATACACACCTGCACTTTCTTTACCATTACGCGATGCAGGTTTAGAAAAACGTAGAAATGATCTTTATCAGTCAGATAAAATACATCGCCGTCGACCACGATTTTCGTCGATTAAGTCACGAATTGACGAAAGTCGTAGCAAGCGTAAAAGAGTCGATAGTGCAAGTAGTAGTAATACAAGTAGCTATTCGAGTAGAAGTAGCCGGTCACATCTACGGAGAACAAGTTATAAGGGACATAGGTCAAGGCGCAATAAGCGTAACAAAACAAATTACCGGAATTATTACCGGAATTCATCATCAATATCAATCAGTAGCTCATACTCAAAAAGCAGCTCTGTGTCCAACGATAATCACTCATCTTATGAACGATCACGTTCGAAGCACAGGCATGCTTCGAAGCTACGATCTAGAGCAAGGAGCCATAGTGGTTCTTCTAAGAATCTTATGAGGAAATTCATAGACGCAATAAACAGCAGAGGCTCCAGTTCGTTTGCTGGTGCTCAAGAAGTCATACCTCAATTTGATCCTGGTCAGAAGACCCAAAATACACAAGCTTGGCTAAGGAAAGTTAATGAAGTAGCTAATATCTACGGATGGACTGAGAGACAAATAATTTATCATGCGTTGCCTAAGTTATCAGGGCTAGCACGCAGATGGTATGAGGGACTAACATCAATTGATTTAAGTTGGAACGAGTGGCAGAGAAAATTATTAAAATGTTTTCCCGATGATAGAAATTATGCAGATAGGTTAATTGAAATGCTAAATAGACGAAGCAAGAGAGAAGAAACGTTGGAGGAATACTTTTACGAAAAATCCAAGTTAGTCAACAGATGCAATATTAAGGGAAAGGATGCTGTAGATTGCATAATTCATGGCATCTACGATCATAATATACAACTCAATGCACAAGGAGCGAATTTTAGACGCCCTAGTCAGTTATTACGTTATTTAAGAAGTATTTCGGTTAAAAGTAATCGATCAATTATTGATAACAAAAAGGTGTTCACATCTGGCAAGGCAACTTCTAATAGATTTATGGACAAAACATCGAAGCCGAACACTACACGGGTAATTAAGTATTTCAATTGTTCAGAGATTGGCCACACTGTTCCTAAATGTCCGAGGCCGTTACAAAAATGTGTAAAATGTCTGCGTATGGGTCATTTAGCTGAACATTGTAGACGTGATTCGATACCAAATAGAGGGCATTCGGATCCAGATAAAACTTTTAAAGAAGTCAAACAAATCACCTCTGAAGGTAAGATATTAACCATATATCACAAAAATATAAAGGTAAATGGGACTAATAGGACTGCATTCATTGATTTTGGAAGTCAGTGTACTATTATTTCTGAACATACAGCTGGCGAATTAAATATAAAAATTAACAAGGATAACTTACCATTTATGAAAGGGTTTGCTTTTGGCACTATTCAACCAATAGCACGATGATAAAGGTTAATGTTGATTTTGTACAAGCAGAGATTCAAGCTTTTGTCGTACCTGATAGGTATCTAAATACAGACGTACTAATTGGCCAGAATCTAACAGAACTACCTGATGTTGTTGTTCATAAAACAAATAAAAGTTTAGTTTTGTACTCGGAAAGAACAGAGATAGGCAGAGTTAGGATTTATTCAAACTTATCTACTGAGGTGATAGGCATGCAATGTTTGGCAATAGGTTCAGATACAACAGAAACAGGTTATATATACATACCAGGTAGTACTTCCCTCAAAGTAAATGAAGAGCTAATAATATTGCAAGGGGTGTATCATTTGAATCAGGGAGTAGGGAACATTATAGTGATTAACATATCGGGGGGCAAGGTTCTAATAGAACGCAATAAGTTATTAGCCCGTGCTCATTTTCTACCGGTATCCGGCGGGTTTGACTCTTACGATTCAAAACAACTCGATATCAATAGGATACAGCTTGGCGAAGGTAGTAAGAATTCTAAAATTAAAACTATGATTAATTCAGATATGATTAATATAGGGCCAGACGTTAGTCAAAAACAGGTTGAATGTTTAGTGACTCTCTTAAATAGTTATAGAGATTGTTTTGCGGTAGATACAAGCGAGTAAGGTATAACGAATATCTCGGAAATGTGTATAAAATTAAATGACGAAAGCCCGGTATCATATAAACCATATCGTCTGTCCTATAAAGAGCGTGAAATAGTTAGAGGATTGGTGAATGAATTGTTAGAAAACAAAATAGTACAGGAATCAAACTCCCTAACAAGCCCTGTTGTGCTTGTCAAGAAGAAAAACAATGACTATCGTCTTTGTATTGATTACCGCTCTTTGAATAAGAAAACCGTAAAGGATTCGTATCCAATGCCGGTAATTGATGATCAACTTGATCGTTTAAGCGGGAAAAGATTCTTTTCCAGTTTGGACCTCAAATCTGGTTATTACCAGATCCCAATGGCAGATGCTTCCAAGCATCTCACAGCATTCGTAACGCCTGACGGGCACTATGAATACACGCGAATGCCATTTGGTCTGGTGAATGCTCCAGCTGTTTTCCAACACATGATAAATAAGGCTCTTGGTAAAGATAGATATGAGCTAGCCATGCCTTATATGGATGATATCTTGTCAGCGGCAACGTCTATTGAAGATGGTCTTGATAAATTAGCAAGAATCCTAGAAGCGCTACGTTCAGCAGGCTTAACATTAAATTTACGTAAATGTTTCTTTTTCGAGAATTCTCTAGAATATCTAGGTTTCGAGGTATCAAAAGACGGCTTAAAACCGGGTCAAAGGAAGACTGATGCAGTCGCTCTTTTCCCCTGTCCAACTTCTGTATATCAGGTAAGGTCGTTGGATTGGCAAGCTTTTTCCGGAGATTCATCCCCAACTTTGCCAGTATTGCAAAACCGCTAACAGTCTTGACGAAGGCTAATGTAGACTGGATATGGGGTGAAGACCAGAACAATGCCTTTCGCGAAATCAAAGACAGCTTAACAAAGAGATCTCTGTTAGCACTGTACGATCCGAGCTATCTAACCGAAGTTCACTGCGATGCAAGTAAATTAGGCCTAGGCGGAATTCTGTTGCAACGAGCCGAAGACAAGTCACCTCTTAAACCCGTTGCTTACTTTAGCAAACACAACAAAAGACGAAGTGTATTTCCACTCTTACGAGTTGGAAACTCTAGCCGTCGTCTGTTCTTTGAAACGTTTTCGTACATATCTAATAGGTATTAATTTTAAAGTATATACAGACTGCAATACACTTCGAACTACTTTGACTAAAAGAGACTTAGTACCAAGAATTGCAAGGTGGTGGCTAGTCTTACAGGAGTATGATTTTAGCATTGAACATCGTCCGGGCGAACAAATGAAACATGCGGACGCCTTAAGCAGAAATGCTATTAAAGACGACGGGATAGATGATTTAGGAAATGGTCGCGAATTTGAAATTATGAGAATAGAGACTAATGACTGGCTACATACAGTCCCCGACGTGTCCAATGACAGATCCCGAAATAAAAAGGATTAAGTTGATTTCAAATTGTAACGAAAATGAAGTTCAAGATATTTTAGCTAATTTTGAGATGAAAGACGACAAGATTTATAGACGAGTTGGGAATCAGCTAAAATGGGTAGTCCCAAGAGGGGCTCGTTGGCGTATTTGCCAGTTAAATCATGAAAATGGTCATTTTGCGTATTAGAAGACGCTAGATAAAATTAAGCAAGATTTCTGGTTCCCTAAGATGAATAAATTTATCCGGAAATATGTTACGTCATGTCTCAATTGTGCATATAACAAGGGTACATCTACAAGAGCAACGGGCTACTTACACCCAATACCCAAAGGTGACATTCCGTTTCACACCCTGCATATGGACCAGTTAGGTCCGTTTGTCAGAAGTAAAAAGGGAAATTCATATATCTTGGGGGTCATTGATGGATTTAGTAAATTTATATTTGTAAAGCCTGTACGGAACCTTAAGTCCAAGACCACTATAAATGTGTTACAAGGTATTTTTAATACAATTGATATACCAGAGGTAATCATCTCTGATCGTGGAACAAGTTTTACCTCTTCTAGTTTCAAAAAAAATATTGTTTCCATTGGTGCGAAACACGTTCTTAACGCAGTTGCAACACCACGTGCTAATGGGCAAATAGAAAGGTACAACCGTACTATACTCGAGTCTTTAGCCACAAGTAATCACGGGATGGACGAGCGAGTATGGGATGAGAATGTTGGCCGAGTGCAATGGAGTCTTAACAACACAAAGAACAAATGTACTGGTAAAACCCCGGCTGAAGTAGTATTTGGTTTCCGTACGGTTAATGTTAGCGAAGGTCCTATTATAAACGCACTAAAAAGAGGCCAATCGGGCGTTTGTAATGATAATCCCTCTCGGCAAGAAATAAGGCGATCAGCGCGGGAAATAACGGAAAAAAACCAGGAGTATATGGAGAAATATTTTAATAATAATAGAGCCCAACAAAATATTATGAATATTATGAAATGAACGACCTTGTGATGATACCAAACCATCATAACCCTGCCGATGGGAAAAGTAAGAAATTGCGTCCAAAGTTTGGAGACCCTTTTAGAGTCACTGCTGTCTTGAGTAATGATAGATACGAAATTTGCAGCATAGATAGTCACAACAAAAGAAAATATAAAAGTATTTATCCAGCAGATCAATTAAAGAGCTGGATAACATTTAATTCTCCTATCGGCTCAGATAAAGATGGAGACTTGTCTAGTGACGACAGTATTGAGACTAAATAGAAAGTGCTATTATAACAGAGTACAATGGAAAAATAATTGGATGAAACTAAAAGTATTATACAAAGTAATATATTAAAGTATTGTATGTGTGTATAACTTACCTGTGTATAATATAAACAAATGATAATATTAATAATATTACTTATTTTACTAGTCAACTTAACTTGAAAACATTTTGTACAATATGGGAGCACATTAAGTAAACTTTCTAATAAAACCAAAGTATATAAAGAACTTGTGATACGCACCTGGTTTGTGCCATGCTGTAAACTACAAATATAATTATAATGTATTTGTGATTTTGTAGAGTGCCTACTTGATATTTGTAATCTTTTTCTTCTTGGTTTTTTTTGTAATCTTACATTGTACGCAGGACTGATGGCCATTGGAAAGTTACTTTCCATAATTTTTGTTAAAGTTCTTTGACTAATTTTTGTTTATGTTGTGTTAAACTAAAATCACCAAAGTCAAGGCACAGAAGAGAGTTTGTAACTTACTTTGCGCAATTTTAGCATACAATTCTGCAGCAACAGAGTGACTCAAAACTTGAGCAGCCAGCTGAACTTTCATTTTCTGTTTGCCATTAGGTTGAATGTGTCGCTGTGTTAAAGCAGGAGCAAACACAAAATTTGTATTAGTTTTTTCCAAGTCAAAGAATTCTTCAATGTGGCTCCATTTAGCGATTCCTAATAAAATATCATAATTTTATAAAATGTATTCAAATGTAAAAATATCGCAATATTATACACATATTACACTTGCAACTAATATTTGATTAGTATTTGCACACACAATACTTTTGTCTAATATTCAACAATGCGGCCAGGAAGTATGCCAATTCAGTATTTGGCATATGGTTGAATATACTATTTGTTGCAAGTCTAATATATTAAGTACATATGAAAGAAAGAAAGAAATATTTATTGACTTTCACAGCAACAAAAATGAAAATCAAATTAATACACCAACATATACAAAAAAAAATAACAATAATAAAACACCATTACAAAAAAGTTTAGGGTAGGTGTGCTGCGTGAGGTCAACAGGTCACTGTCTCAGCTAAGCTTCTGTGATATAACCACAGAAGCGCTGATTTAGAAGTAGAGGTGGCGTACGTTAACCATTAATAAAAAGTAGAATAAAAATTAAATAAAAAATATATAATGAGATTAAAGATATATACACATATAGCCATGGAATACATACATTGAGAAAAAAAAAGACAGCAAAAGTGAACGCGACAAGTAAGTAAGCGACAAACGAATTAGGTACTCTGTGACGAGCGTGATGAAGGTCATTGACGTCGCTGTAGCGTAGTGTTGAATTGTCATCTGTGCTTAAATTCTACCTTCACAATGTACAATACAATATGGAAAAAAATCCTCTTAGTAGTTCTGAGATGATAAATTTACTTGGCGAATTGTAATATGTAAGTAATGTACTAATAAGTAAAACAACACAACAAATCTATGAAAAGAATTGGCAAAACAAGCAAACAAGAGAAAAGATTGAGTGCACATTTGGATTCAGTGGTGTGCCTTGCTATGGTGTCCCATTTCATCTTGTTCGTGAAATCAGAAGAAAGTACCTAATTATGTTATATTTATTTTTGTAGGAAAGGCTGGTCACTGGACAGTTACTTGTAAAGACTTTAGATATTTTTTTAAATGTTTTTTTAAAAGTACACTTCGTTTTTAGGTCACGCATCGGTGGTGGTAGGTCGTTCCAACATCGCGATGCAACATATCTAAAAGAACCCCTAAAAGCCACAGTACGATGTAGAGGGGTTACAAATACAGAGGTGCGCGCTCGCATTTGGTATCGACGGTGTTTTATAATTTAATATTTGATATTTAGTAATACAAAGAATGACTGTTCTCAAGATTTATATTTATTAAACTTTTACAACCAAAATAGTACAATCATCATATGTGGATTATGTATTTTTTTTATAGATAATATAAAGTGTTGCCTCTTACAACACCTCCCTCCTATAGATATTGTCCTCCTTACAAATCTAATTTAATTACAGGTTTAATAATTCTACCACTTGAAGAGACTTTTTGAGGTTGGTTATACTGAGGAGCAATTTCAATTACATTATTTTGTTCTGACTCAATATTACAATTATTATTGGTACTATTACTATTAGGCATACAATCACCAACTGAACAAATCTAACTATTTCTTTGTGGCTGGGTAGTAGGTTCAAAATATTCTGGAGAAAATGAATCACTATAATTAAACATATCTTTAACATTAGATTTAGTATATGACTTTTTCAACTGAGAACTATTTCTCCTTAATATACCTCCTCCCTCCTTCAGTATTATGAAAGATCTAGGCTGTTTACAATTAGATTTGATACAAGCTTTGTGCCATTTATTATTCTCTCTATACACTACATTATCTCCAGGTTTTAAACTTATATTTTTCCTCTTTGCTTTGCTTTGCTTACAGCAAAATGATTTTATAGTCCACATTTCTTACAAACTTTACCAAACGCTGGACATTCTCTTGGCCCATGTACATTTTGACATCGCCTGCACTTAAATTTTTCTGTCTTAGGAGTGGGCTGCGACTTGATTTTTTGCCGACTATTTTTGCACACACCGAACTTGTTGATGCAGTATTCATCTGAGACACTTGATGTGATGCATGCTCTTTAGTCTGACAGAATCGAATGACTTTGTCTAAAGTGAAGTCGTCCAATCTTAAAAGTGCTTGTTGCGTGTTTTTATCATAAATCGAACAAACATGTGATCTAGCATCATTTCATCTTCTTCTTTATAATTGCACGTTTTGATCAATTGTCTACACTCGGTCAAAAATATGTCGAAAGGTTGACCCTCTTTTGTTTGTATTCTCGAAATTTAAATCTTTCAAACACCACATTTGTCCTAGGGTTCACATGTTTTGTAATGGCGGCTATAACCTCGTGATATATTTTAAACTTTTTGTCACTGAGTGGAAGTGTCGAAACGATACGCAAAGCATCCGGACCCAACATATTTCTTAGCAATGATAATTTTATGCTATCCGGAGCATCCATATTGTTTGTGACACTCAAATAATCTTCGAACAAAGAAAACCAAAATCGCCATTCTACACAAGCGTCCGTTCCGGAAATATTTAGATTTGGAGGCAATTTTACCTGTACATTTTGTGTTATTTCTAGACTTGGTTGCGGAGACTGCGCCATGTTTTATAATTTGATATTTAGTAATACAAAGACTGACTGTTCTCAAGATTTATATTTATTAAACTTTTACAATCAAAATAGTACAATCATCAATATATGTGGATTATGTATTTTTTTATAGATAATATAAAGTGTTGCCACTTACAACAGACGGTGTTCCTGGAACCAAACCAACTTGTCATAAAGGTACTGTGGTTTCCCAGTATTTATAACACCGAACAGCAAAGTAACGAGATGAAGTTTTCGGCGAGCTTCCATTTTCAACAAGCCAGCCTCGTTCAAGAAAGGAGATATATGTGAACTCGGTGGAACATGAAAGCAATAACGGGCACATGCATTTTGTACTCGCTGAATTAATTTAGCAGATGTGGATAGAAGGCATGGACCATATACGATGTCACAGTAGTTAAACGTAGTTAGGAGAGGATTAGTGACTCACATAATTTAATCCTTAGATCTATATTTATATATGGCCTTATTTTATATAATACCTTTAGACGATAAAAACAGCTTTTAGCACATTGTATGATATGCTCTTCAAACTTCAAGTGGCTATCAAGGACAAGTCCCAGACTTCTCGCCATTTGCACTTGCTCTATATATTCGCCTTACAAAGGAGAATGCCCATTGTAGTATGGACTTTAGTATCGCCAAAAATAATTTTGTACCATAATGATTTTTATGATACATTGTAGATTTTTAACTATATATTCAATTATTAAAAACTATTTGACTCTATTTCAATGGGTAAAATAGAAATTAAACACCAAAGACTTTCAAATTACGAATTTCTCCTATCATCATTTTTGATAATACCTATTTAATTGTAGAAGATTAAAACTATAAAATGATTAAGTCTATCTTATCCAATAAATATTATAACTATCCAATAATTCATATAAAATAATTAATTAATTTAAAAATAATTGTTTTAGCAACATTGATATTAGCTATCTGTATAAAGAAACTCTTAAAGCAGAATCTTGTCTTATGCTTTTGCTTAAATCCTTTGCTTGGTGAAATCTACAAATGTTAGGTATTTAGTATAGTAGACAGTGGTGAAAATAATAATTTTCACCACTGTGAAAATTATTACTCGATTATAATAAATCGCACGTTTAATTTAAATTGATAAAAGGACTTAATGTTAATATTACTAAATCTTAGTTTTGTAATAGTAATGCATATTCTATATAGTTACATAAAAAAACATCTTTGTTTTACATAAAATAAATTCAAAAACGGCTGGATCAATTTATCTAATTGGCGGATTCGTCTTCGTTACAAATAAGCAGAATAATGACTAAAATATTAGAGAAAGCAGAAAAAAGACTAAAGAAAATTAATTGTTTTGGTATTCCTTTTACCCTTTCACGAGAGGACAGTAGAATGTATCGAATATATTTTTGACCAATCGATCCGATCGTTATATATGGCAATACAAAGAGACTATTTATCAATGAAATTAGAATATCATCAATAAAATACACGGCGAATGAAATGGAAGTGAAATAATTACTAATTATTATGTGGATTTATCTCCGGCGAAGTTTCGGCTTGGTATATTGCAGAGTCTTGTTAAAAATTGTTACTTATTTTTTGGTATTAGTTTGGTTAAGGCACAAGGACGAGTAAAGGTGATACTACGAATGGGCATACTCCTTTATGTCGAATGGTATCTCATTGTTACCAACCATTCGTATGTTATTTTTTGAACCTAATAACATGAACTTCGACTTTGTAGGATTCAGTGTTAAACAGTTAGACACGCACCAATCCGACAATCTTTGCAAGTCTTCATTTATCCTTCTAGCAGCATCCGCATGCTGCTGCGGAGAGAATGACAAGTAAAGCTGCAAGTCATCTGCATATAGATGGTACTTGCAGTTGCCATTACTATTGACGATGTCTGAACAGTATAAAATATAAAGGATCGGTCCAAGAATAGATCCCTGCGGGACTCCTCTTGCGACTGGCAGAGGGGGTGACCTTGACTTGGATCCATCCATCATAGTTAGCTCTACGTACTGCTTCCTGTGCGAGAGGTAACTGTCAAACCACCTTACAGTCTTAGCAACCGCTCCATAATATGACAGTTTCGATAATCGTGAGAAATCGAGTAACAACAGTGCTGTAATCATTCCCTGATCCTGAGCAGATAGAAGCTTGTCTACCACATCACAAAGAGCGGTAGCTGTACTATGACCTCTCCGAAAGCCAGATTGATGAAGAGGTAATATCTTCTGCTCCTCGAGGTATTTAGTAAGCTGGTCGCAAACAATCCTCTCCAGTATCTTTGATAGACATGGCAGAATACTAATAGGACGCAGATCTGATATTGCTGCTGGCTGACTAATTTTAGGGAGAGGCCTAACAACGGCAATCTTCCATATCATTGGAAAAACACCTTCCTCTATGGACCTGTTTATTAACTTGGTGATGGTACTCAGTGCTTGTGGCATCATTAATTGCAGCATATCTAAAGACACCCCATCATCGCCTTGCGCATTTGACTTGAGCCCTTTTATTGCCTTTAATACGTCGCACTCATCCACAGCCCGCAACGAAAAAACCGTCGAGCAGCCACTATTGTACTCAAAAATGTGAGCTGTTGAATAGTTACAGTACTCCGACCAGATACATTCAAGAAATGCAAATTAATGGCATTAGGGTCGTCAAAGAATGGTGGCAATTCCCTGCGACTCTTTTTGTCTTCAAGTACATTAGCCTTAAGGTTCTTCCATAGTTATTTTGGATTCTTTAGTTTTGAATTTATGTGCTTATTGAAGTAACAAGTCTTTTCGTTTTCAATTGCCACAGTTACAAGATGTTTCATGGTTTTATAGCATTCCTTCATCGCAACGGTTTTGGAAGCCTTATACTTTTTATGGTATTCGTCTCTAATACGCATCATTGTTTTCACAGTATCTGTGATCCAAGGGTGGGGAGGATGTCTAAATTTACGAGTTTTAACTGGAGCGTGTAGATCGAATATATCTCTTATATACTGAGTAAAATTATCTGCTAAAGTGTTAACATTATGTGAATATTTAAGGATGTCAACAGTGGCTATATCAATGTTAAACAGCTCTGGAATATTGTTATTTAAAGGCCTTTAAGTTACCCATTGAGGATGCGGCTTGGCCAACTTAATTTTAAAATCAGCTACCATCATGGCATGTCCACCAAGGTCTGGAGAATGCTTCACCTCCACACTATGAGCTCTCAGATCAGAACACACAACGTCGATCAGACTGCAACTATGATCTGTGTAGTGTGTGGCTTCATCAACTAATTGGCTGAGGTCAGTGCTGCGCAAAAGTTGTAAGAGTTTGTTACACTTGCTACTGTTGTATCAAGGAGATTTATGTTGAAATCACTCAGCAGAATAATCCCATCTCGCTCACAGAAAGATGTAATAGACTCAGTAATTGCATCAATAAAGATATCAACCTCGAGCCACGGTGGTCTGTAACCAGTACCAACAATGATAACCCTATTCTGTAAACGAACACTAATCCACATTTGTTAAACTCCCACCGCGTAGGGGTGCTGACATGTACGTGCGTTAATGCCCCTACGAATATAGAAACCGACACCACCACCTCTGCCTCTACGGACATGGTCTGGTCTAGGGATGTGGCATAAACTATATCCATATAATTTAGGTGCTCTGTCGTCATTACCCACTCTAAGCCAAGTTTCATTTATGGCTAGTATATTCGGAGACAACTCCTCGACAGCCATTATGAAGTTCTCATGATTTGTGAAAAGAGACCCTGCATTGAATATTCCAACCTTGAAGCTTTTACACTTCTTCATTTTTAAAGATTGAGTAAAGCATCAGACTCCACAGATATTCAGTATCAGTTTTATTTATGTATGCGCATGCAGCACAAAAGATTTAATCCAAGCATGCATAGTGCAAAATTAATAATAATATGTATATGGGATGATAATAGTAATAATTAAAATTAGACACATCAAACCACAATCCATCCTGCCGCTGTAATAATTCAGAAAGAAGGTTCCTTCTTGTGTCCTTAATTTTTATAAATACAAGGTGTCTCAAAAGAAAGTTCACATTTAAATCTTTTTTTTTTTAAAAGTCAGCTTTATTGAAAAAATTTTTATTTTATATTGAAGTACACTGTTTGAGAATTTATTTTTTAAAAATAACATCGTCCAAATGTAAACCGTTGCGCTCTCGGCATTCATTTAGTCGGGCACTAAAATTGCCTATGACAGCTCGGCAGGTAGTCTCCGTGATGGCTGCCATTTCATCACGGATATTTTCTTTTAATTGTGCCAGGGAAGTCGGTTTATTAGCGTAAATTTTTGATTTGACATAACCCCACAGGAAAAAATCCATAGGCGTTAAATCGGGACTCCGTGGAGGCCAATTTATGTCACCTCGCCTGGAGATTAATTTTGTTGGAGTTGTTTGGAGTTCTGGGTACGAAAAACTCGTCTAACATCTCCACATATCGCTCTGAATTCACTGTGAGTGTGCGTCCCCTTCCATCTTCAAAAAAGTAAGGGCCGATAATTCCTCGCGCCGACATCGCTGCCCATACGGTGACTTTGGGTGAATGTAGCGGTTTCTGATGTTTTTGTATTGGGTTGGTTGCACTCCAGTAACGACAATTTTGACTGAGTAACACTGTCCACGTTTTCGGCTGTTCTTGATGTTCTTGGCCGCCCAGATTTTGGTTTCTCCAGAGTTGACCCAGTCTCTTCAAACTTCTTAACCCATTTTGCAATGAGTCGAGTGCTAGGCGCATCATTTAAGTGACGAATATGTCGAATACTGCAGAATTTTCTACGCGCTACAGTCGCCGAATTACCGTTTTTGTAAAACTCACGTACGCACAACGCACGGTCCGCACCAGAGAAACGCTCCATAGTGACTAAATTCCCAAGAGCCAGACTACCGACTGACATACCCCCCGCGCCCCTCAGAATAGTTGCTTTCGCGTAATAAAATAAGCAAATGTGAACTTACTTTTGAGACACCTTATTATGCTTATGGTTTTAGGTATACTTAATTTTATCATTGTTATATTTGAGAATATATGCTGAGAGTAATAATGAGAGATATAACAATATAATAAATTTCGCCTTGACTTCTCGAATAGTTTGTCGCTGCTGCCGGTTCGAGCGAGTGAGGCGCTCGTTGATGAAAACGCGTGGTCCTCCACCGGCCGACACCAGACCGGCGCGGCGCGCGCGTGCGGCGTGCAGCAGCTCGTCGCGCAGGTGCCGGCCAAGATTGGGTTAATTGGTTTTTATAAGGTGATGATGTGATTACGTTTGCTCTTGTAGCCTTTCTTCCACGATTAGAAGTCCTAATTTTGGCCGTAGGGATCGGCTGAATGTCTTCTGGTAGAACCAAACTATTTACTGGTTCTTGCGCCTCTGTGCTCGCTCCTGGGGCACACTGGTCAGCAACAGGGCTTGTATCTTGATTATCAGGAGTAGAAGAATTTTGATTATTGTTAGATGCTTCCGTTAAATAATCAACTTCTGTAAAAACTTGAGGATTGAATGGATAAATGCCTGTGGCACGGAAACCATTCACGGCAATTTCTCCCGTTGTGCTCTTAAGATAAGCCCGGCCGAAAAGCTCAGCGATGTCGTAAGGTTTTAACATTCTGTCAGAGTGTAAAAGAAACTTGCGAATTTCCTCACTGTAGTGACTCTTTAAGGCGCCCATAAAAGTCTCGTGTAGTATGAGGCGGGAGGCTTATAATAGTGACATGATTTTCGCGGGCTAGCTCTATTATTTCTATGTTGCGTGTGTGACTGTAATGGCCGTCAAAGATGAGTAATATCGGCGATTCAACCCTGGGATTTGTTTTGTCAATGAAATGCTTAAACTATTCAGTGAACAAACTGGATTGTATCCAACCAGATGGATGAACTTTGCCAATCGAACCAGGTGGGGCACCCTTCATCAAAATGTCCGTAAAGTTTTTTCTGGGGAAAATCATCATAGGTAGCACAAATATACCAGACGCGCTCATACAAAAAACAAGAGTACATAGTGACCCTCGTTCTGCAGCAGTTAAAGCCCTTATCTGCTTCCTTTTTTACTACCACTTGTACCCTTCTTTCCTTTTTTACCTACCACCTGTGGTATTTTTGATTGCACGATTGTCAATCCAGTTTCATCGACATTAAAAATCCTGTCAGCAGGATAGTTAGTTTTCCTCATTTCGGCTTCCAAAATATCAAAAAATTCTTTAACTGCTGGACGATTGAAGCCTTGAGCACGAGCATACGAAGTTCCCATTGGTCTGCGTAGAGATAACGTGTCTTTGTGTCGCTTTAAAAAGTGATCTAACCAAGCACGCCCTGCTGCTTCATAATTAAATGTATTGTGAACACCATTTTTAACAGCTAATTGATATGCCATTTTTCGGACATCTATTCTAGTGAGTCCAAAGTACCTAGCCTCCATAAATAAAATGTATTCTACCAACTTTTTTTCCAAGTCAGCTGGAAGTATGGGTTTTCGTCCAAGTGGTTTATTTATCAGCAATTCTAAAGATTCTTGAGGGTCCATTACTAACCGTTTTAGTGTCGATCTAGGCACAGAATATATTTTAACGGCCTTTTTATACCCCATGACTTTTTGCCTCACTGCAATTATTGCAGCTTTCATTGATTCAGGGTCCCATTCTTTTTGTCTCTTCCTCGATGATGAAGAGAGCACACTTTTTCTAGGCATCTGCAAGCAAAAATATAAAGATATGTAAATTATGAATCCCTCTTACATGCAATGTGGCCCCCGGGACCACGATACAACCAATGTGAGGGGGCCAAATTACAGTTATTTAGAATAATTAAAAAACCTAACCAAAAAAAACTATAAAGTTTAATATCATATTTACCTTTTAATTCCTGTAGAAAAACAGTTTACTGTATCCAATGTCCAAAAATAAATACGAAAACTTTATATTTTTACGGCCGTTCCCAATATTCAATCTATCTCTGGTTTTGCCCTACTAGAGATAGAAATAATTATCTATCCTTGAATTTTTTGTCCCTATAAATGTATCGACGATAGGAAATCCTATCCGTGGATGCTATCTATCGACGGGAGGACCGGTAGCTTACTAGGGATAGACATTTGTATGAAATTGACATTTGTCGCGTCCACGGCGCGTCCCTATATTGTTTCAGAGCTATCTGTCAGTACGTTTGATTATCCTCAGTAACCTCAAAATTCAATCCTAGGATTTTCAGGGATAACGGTTGGATACCACGGCAGATTTACAAGTTTTTAATGTTTAATTAATTTATTTGTGTGTAATTATAAGTTTCGCGTAAAGAACAATGTCAGACTCAAGTTCGAGCAGTGATCTTTCTCTTTTGGAGCAGCTGAGTGACTGGGATTCAGATGAAGAAAATGATATGGCCCGATCATATCAAGAGCGTAAAAATTATTTCGACACATACGACGATTTTGATTTTCATTACAGATTTAGATTGAGCAAGACCGCAGTCAATGATTTGTTGACCGAAATAATGCCATTTCTGAAAGTAACCTCTAAACGGTATGATGCGTTTTTTCTCTGTTGCTTTATTTATGTACCTAAGTAAGAAGCTTGATGTAAGTTTTGTCCATGTCGCTTCTTTGAGCTGGTTGTTAGAGGCATTGGTGGCTTTGCTAAATAGCACTGGATGGGACTCAATTAATTCGACCAGCATCATTACCTCTTCTTTTGTCAAGGGTGGGGATTTTTGCTGTTGCTGAAAGAAGTAAATAAAACATAATTGTAGGATGGTTGTACGTATGGTATGGCGATTGTAGGATGATGAGTTACTGTTGTAGGAATGTAAAAAACACCGTTTTCAAAGCAAATTATATTATTTAACAAGTTATACACAATATTTTTTATAAAAAACAATACAAATACTTACAGTTATACATAACAATACAAATACTTATACTTAAATACTTACTCATTTTATGGAAAATAATATTCCGAAAATAACTTTAATACTTGTAGTAATCACCTTTGATTTCTACAAACACAACAATATTATTTATTTCTAAAGAATACAAATGTCAAACAATCAACTGACACTGTCATCTTTCACATTCCTTGTCACGTCAAAATAATTTTACTCACGATATAAAATTATTACTTTACATTACATTATTACTGCAACAAAATAATGGATACTGAACCTATTATTTTTAATTACATTATTATTTTCTTAAATATTTATTAATAGTAGAAAAAAATACGACCAAAACGTTGATGTACCGTGACAGAGAGTGCTTTCAGGCTTTGTGGCACTGCGTACTTCGGAACGTAAAAGAGGGCTCGGATAAGCGGCCTATCTACTGTTAACTGGCGATAGACATGGTCTATCTGTAATAGTGGGACAGCTTCTGAAGATAGATAGCTAAGTACTGCCGATCGAGGATAGCTGTCTATCTTTAACTGAAGACTGAATATTGGGAACGGCCGTTAAACAATAATCGAATTTAAATCGCAGTACTGAAAAGTTTCTGCGGTTACAAGTTTCAACTGGCTCGAATGATGATTGAACTTGACGGCCTCAAGTGGATTTGTAAGGTACTAAATCAGTATCATAGCACGAGCATCCCGTAGTACCAAATGATTCTAGATGGCCTTGTTCAAACATAAAAATATTGAAGGGGGTCAATATACCTGCAGGGGCCACATTACCACCTTTTCCTCTATATATGTGGTATTTTCACATTAAAAAGTTTTACAAACATTTTAATATTTTAGGTTCAGATAGTTTCGCCACTACACTTTAATTATGTTCTATGTTTGTATTTTTGTATTGAAAGTTGGAGTGCGTAATATGAAAACAAACTACCCACCTCGTCTCAAAATGTGAATTGCAATCAACTTTATACTGTTTAAGTTTTATTCACGAACAGAAAGATTTACGCGGCACAAACACTTACATAGACGGATACCCAATAGGCAAAACGGATACACGGATATTCCACTGTATGAATAAATATATAAAAAGGATTTAGTTTAGGTGGTTCATATGAGAATTTACCTCTTTTATAAGAACAGATAATCTATCTGCTGTTACATGTGTCCCTGAGAAATAAAAGGCTACTGGCTGTTTCCAATTCTTTCGAACTCCAATGGCCATGAATGTTAAAACTTTATTTGCTATTTCTGAAGTCCGCCCTTGGTCACCATGGTCTTGATATCCATCAATAATATCAAGTTTACTATTGTATGCAAGATTTTTCCTTATAGACATTTCGTCAAAAGCTATTACACACAGATTTTCCTCTAAACTACATCTTTGTGCTATTTCCTTTATAGTGTCATGGACTTGTTTGTTTATTCCACTTGTCATAGGTATTTTATTCAATAAGACTTTTAATGAAGTTATACTTGATAAACAAAATAACCTTCTAAGCAATCTGTAACAAGAACTAGATTTTTTGTAAATGCTCAAGGCCCGAACCTTGTCATCCAATGTCCATCTACGTCCAGCTAATTTTCTGGTGGTATTATGTAGCTGACTTTGCAGTAACAGATAGAATGAACTGCTCAGTTTACTTTTAATTATTTCATTAACTGCATTATGAGATTCTAGAGACTGTAATATATTTCTTTTACTCTTTTTTACTTTTTTTAAATTTACGTCGGAGTCTCAAGATTTCAGTTAAGTTTCTCTTACAGCGTCTATTTAATTTTTGCTTCTTAGGTGTTAAATCTTTAAATGTTTTAACATCCAACTCTTTTATTTTGCCTTTGGAGGAAGTCTGCCAAAATCACAAAAACAATGTTAGAATATACCTTTTATTATATGCAATAAAGCTATGATCAATATTTTAGAAAAGAATTAAAATAAAATAATTAAGATTTTTCTACAACATTTACTGGTCTGGTTGGATTTTTAAAATAGAAAGGTATCCATTAAAAGTTAGGTTTGATTTAAACTATTTAAATTACCTGAGTGATTTTGTTGGCTGACATCCATTCTTGGTTATACTGCGATGAGCTTGCTATCTCCATCTGAAATACATCCATTCATAAGGAGTATTAGTGGGAAGGTAAAGATACTAGGTACTGAGTAAAATTTCTAGGTAATGAGACTTCAATGTCACATGTTGGCAATATACTGGTGTTTTTATTTTTTTGGGGAATGCAGATTTGCTACAAATATGGGCAGTCTGCTTGTTTGTCAACATTTCATATAATAAATATAACTTAGTGTTATTTGTCTATGTGTGCATATTAATAGGTTCTATATAAAAATAGACCGCTACTAAATGAAAGAGAAAAGCAGTTAGTGCGGCGGCAATAACGAAAGGGAATCCTATTGTGTTAAGCGCAACGTAATCACCTCCCGCTTATCTGTTTGTCACCATTTTTTTTCTAAGAATTATAAACATTTTACCTAACTATTGTACCTTTTTTTTGTAGCTTGATAATCAGTGATGTTTTTAATACAACTTGCAGGAATAGCTACTAGAATTTTTTTTAAGAGAGATAGAGCTGAAGTTAGAGGTTTTAGGTTAAAAAAAACAATATAAATTTTAGTTCTTGGGTCGTACCAACTGTTGTCTTGTAAAACTTTGATAGTTTTATTTATTAACAGTTTATTCTGGATGTCTTTAATGCAAAATCAATAAAAAATTCTAGCCTAATGGCTGGAAATAAAAAAAATAGCCATAACCTAAGCATCAGTGACCTTTAGTAAAAAAACCTAAAATATCAAATATCTTGAAAACGGGTAACTTTTGGATAAGGCAATATGGGCTGAAAATTGATTGTTTTGACCAAAACTATCGCCTCACGACGGATGTGGGTCGACTTACCAGTAATCCTGTATATCTAATATAGTATTCATAATACCTTAGCCAATTCTAAGCAGTGAGATGTCTTTCATCATCTATGTGTTCTGTTTGTAGCATCATACATTGCACTATACTGACTTTAACTTCTAGCTTCATTTAAATTACAGAAACAGGAAATCATAAGTGCAACAATAGTATACATATACTCACATTACTTTCTAATGTCTCCCAGGTTGGTGTTAATAATGGGACATGTGCTGGTGACTGTTGCTGATTTCGTAACTCTGCCAACATGTTTCTAGCATCGGTAGGAATAGCAAATTAGTTCAATCTTGTCTTGTCATTGCTGGTAAATGAGGAATTATCAAAATGCTTTCCACACAACAACTTGTGTTCATTGTATAGTTTGATCAATTTTTGTTCACATGACCAATCATCATTGGGAAAACAAAATTTTGCCCAAGCTTGAGCCCTAAAATAACATAAGTGTTATAAGTGTAAAATAAAGTGTGTAAGTTGATATGATCAAGTTATCTTAAAGGGTCACGATTGGATGGCAGAGGAAACCTGTGAAAGGTTAAAGTCTTCCTTAGATGTCGCACCACACTTGGCACACCTGAAGGTTCTATTGCCAACCATATTGATGCACACTTCAAATGCAAAGTAAGCACAAGCGTCTGTATCGCGATGGAATCTCTATCTTACAAAACACCGTCTATTTCGCAACTGAGTTTCTATCTCACAAAATACAAATCAAACAAGCGTCTATTTCGCAAAGGAGTCTCTATCTCACAAAACACGAACTGAACTAGAACCGCCGTCTCAAAGTCCCGTCGCAAACAACAGGACTCTTCGCTTCCGTAGCGTATAAATCAATTTCTTGTTCACAAAAAGTAGTACGCAAATTGCAAACAAACCGGTAAACTCAATAGTAGTACAAACAATCTGCCATTTTTCGTGTTGCAATTGCATAAAAATAAAACCTACCAAATTTTAACTCCCATCATATGTAACCATTAACTAAAATCACGAGTTTTTACGTTTTTGTTAAGAATTTGAAAAGAAAATACGTCTAAGCCTTTGTTATACGCATACATTATTTCATTTCTAATTAAACTATCATAATATAATAAATTAAAAAAATATCTACTAAATTAGATAGATTAACCAGACGGACAGATTAACTCTATCCTGTCTAGAGCACCATATCTGTTACGCAAAATAATCCACAAGCTGGCATTGGTCTGTTCCATAGCTGACCCCCCCCTGGGCGGACGTGTCGACTATATACAATATGCCAAACAAGTATTCCTAACTAAATAAGCACTATCAATGAAAGAGTACCAAAATATGCAAAAACGCTATAAAAATAGAATTATATGCATTTGCATATTGTACAAAGTACAGTGCAAATTGCAATTACAAGATTTTATATTTTTTGTCAATTAGGCGCGTCAATTGTGCACTTTGATCACGACTAGTGTTGCCCAAATTCAGTCTTGGTCTTGCAGTCTTGGTCTTGTTCTTGAGTTTTTGCAAGACCAAGACCAAGAACAAGACGCGTATTTTTAGCAAGACCAAGACCAAGACTGACCGTGCAAGACTTGAGCAAGAACAAGACATAGCCTGCAAGACTCTTGCGTCTTGCAGCTAGTACTTAGCGCTATTTCACTGAGTAGTTAGGTGTAACAGTTCGGTGTATAGGTAGGTACGCTTAGGAATTCTATGAGACGCAAAAAACTGTATCAAAGAATATGAAAAACTGGACCTATGCGCATTACGACTAATACCATAAACATAGCGAATAAAAATTTTAGACCCAAGGCATAAGGCTCAGACTTTTGACCTGACAATGTGGGGGAAGCAACTTAAAACAGAAAGTCTGCGCAAGTTCAATGAACTTTATGAAGAATATAAAAGTCTACACTCACTAAACAAATCTCTGGAATTACCAGAAAAAGAAAATAAAAAATGTGATGAAGATGAAGACGTATTAGACTTGAATGTCCCTCGACGTCATCTGGATCTTGTCTTCAAGGCTTAGTGATAGACGAGTTGGAGGAGTACCTGAGAAAACCAAGAACTGCCAGCTCGGAAGACATTTTAGATTGGTGGAGGACGCATGAGACAGAGTATCCGATTTTATCGAAAATGGCCCGTGATTTTCTCTCAATACCTGCAACTTCAGTACCTGCTGAGAGGTTATTTTCTAAAGCATCATTAGTAATTAGAAAACAGAAATAGGTTAAGTGATGAGTCAGCCAGATGGTTACTTTGTATTAATTCTTGGTCAAAAAAATATATATAAAGTTTCATAACCTAATGATAAAGCTGTTGATTTGTGTTGTATTTTATTTTTTATTCAAATAAATGATAAATCGTAAAACTCTTTTATTAAATTTCTTATAAGTTGAGGGTTCAATCTCTTTCTAGACAGATAAGTATTGTTCTTTAAAATACAGTCAAGTTATTGTAATTAATTTGTTTTTTTACATGTTTTAGCAAATGTAAGCTTATAAATCATAAATGTTTATTAAGAAACAGTTACTTCCATGGAAAACGACATATAGGTCAGTTGATTTTTCGAATTTCTTATCAAATCTTCAGTTATTTATTAATCTGCTTGATCTTTACTATGGCTATGTTAATTCAAGCTCACAATGTTCCAATTCTAATACGTTTTTCTAAGATTTAAAGTAAACTTTAATAAATAGTAATAGACTAATAGGTAATTGCAAGACTCTTGCTGCAAGACCAAGACCAAGACTGGGAGCGCAAGACCAAGACCAAGACCAAGACCAGGTGTATTGGCGCAAGATCAAGACCAAGACTGGCTAAGTCTCGTCTTGTTCTTGCATTTGGGCAACACTAATCACGACCTACAAATAGCGGTGCAATGAATTGCTGTTGCCGTAATGCTTAAATTATATATAGTTTTTATTTAGTGTTCAATTAGAAATCGTGACCACTCTCGCCTTGCATTTTAATTTATTCTTTTTGGCATTCATTGACATTTGACATTAGTTTAAGTTGACATTTAGATTTAATTGACATCATCCCCCAAACACATATACAAACATGCAAATGCATATAATCCGATGTCTACTCATGAGTGTCTTTTTGATATGGATTTTAAATTTATATAAAGGCAAATCAATGACACTTTGCGGAAGCTTGTTAAACATAGATATACATTTCCCCAAGAACGAACAGCTAGTTATATGGAGTCTGAACATTGGAACGACAAGTTTATTTTTGTTTCTAGTATTTACATTATGTAGATCACTGTTTTTATTGAATTTATTATAGTTTCTATATACAAAAACTAAATTATCATATATATATTGACTAGCTAAAGTTAAAATATTAATTTCTTTGAACAATTCTTTTAGGGATTCTCTAGCCCGTAAACAGTAAATAGCACGAATCGCTCTTTTTTGTAAAAGGAAAATACTCTCAATGTTAGCCGCTGATCCCCATAGCAGCAATCCATAGGACATAACACTATGCAAGTAGCTGATATAAACAATTCTTGCCGTTTCAACATTACTTAAAAGTTTAATCTTTTTTACTCCGTAAGCCGCTGTACTAAGTTTGATTGCTTCAAAGCAATCAAACTTAGTACTTAATATGTGGATCCCACTGTAGTCGTGAATCAAACGTAATGCCTAAGAATTTAGTATTTTTTACTAAGTCAATGACATCACTATCCATATTTAAACGAGTATCAACCTGCCTTACATTAGGCAAAGAGGAATTTGATACATTTTGTTTTCTTAGAATTTAAAGACAAATTATTAGTTGTGAACCAATACAGAACTCTTGAAAGAGCACTATTTACATCGTCATAATATTCCTTTTGTCTATCAACTTTAAATATTAAAGAAGCAAACAATCATCTACAAACTCACACGATTCTGTAATGTAGTAAGGAAGGTCATTTATATATGTATATTAGACACAGTAGAGGATCCAATATTGATCCCTGGGGTACCCCCATCGTTATAGGCGAGCTAGCAGATTCTGATCTATTAATAACGACTCTCTGCAATCTGTAGTATATTTGGGACATATACATCAGAAATAGTTTTCTTATGACTACTGTTTAAATTTATATCAACATTACCAATACCACACCCAGTGATTTTCTCATTATTGGCAATAGTTACAAATGAAGTTTTGTCGCAAGAGAAATCTTTAATCCAATCTTTACGCATAGACATATGAGATGTACAACCACAATCCACTAACCAATCAGTGCTATTTGCTGATGCTGTTAAGGCAACTTCAGTTTTCTTATGTAATTGGGGACATTTTGGCTTGATGTGCCCAACAATTTCACAATGATGACATGTCGGAGTAAATTTTCCTTTGGCAAACCTTTTTACTTGAAATGCAATATGATTAGTTGTCAATTCATTTCTTCTATAATCACCTTGCATTAAGCGCTGTTTCACTATATCAGATGTCAATTTGTTACCACCAAAAAGTCCCTCAAGTGCCATGATAAGAGGGCTATATTCGTCTGGCAGGTTAATCAATATGATTTCTGCGATTTCGCCATCATCAATAACGTAACCCATCTCTTCCAATTGCTGCACAAATTTTGATATTTCACATAGATATTTTTCAATATTGGAATAATTGCGTAAATATGTATATTTTGTTGAGGCTTCTTTTTAAGTTTAGTCTGCGGCTGATTCCGCTGTTTTCGTAGGCTGTTTTTAGGTTTTGTCAGGCCTCCTTCGCAGTTTTTGCTAACTTGATATGCGGATAGCAAGAAGTTGAAATATGTAAACAAAAGAGAATGCCGGTTTTTGTGTAGAAACCTGTACCAATTGCTTTTAGATGAAATGACCTTTCCTGGTCAGGGTAATGTTTAATATTACGTTAATACGATTAGCAACATTCAATTTATCGCTTAACTTTTATGTATGTGGCAATACTCTCTATCTAAAATATACCGTTGAACTGTACGCACGTCAATCTCAAAACTCAAGCAATAATTATTTGTTCATGGTCCTACGAGCATCGGACGGTTTTCGGGTAAAAGGATTTTAAGATTTCACGAAGACGACCAAAGTGCCTTTGTCGGTGCTGTGTGTACCTACCACCAGTTTGTGGGACGAATATTTGGGCGGCCATTGTTGCTGCATATTCTCACAAAACTATTTGTTCATGGTCATCAAAAAGAAGAGTGTTGCGTTTTCCCGAACGCCCGTTATTTTCTTATATTATTTAATTATATTGTTATAATATTGCTTACCGGTCCGTAGTTCTGGCTTTGCTTGAACTGTGTTTTGTGTGTACTAATGTGCCCTACCGTATGTGTTTATAAATATATATCATATATTACAATACTTGTAGTATATAAATAGGAGAACGCGTGGCCGACCACTTTTCCAATCCAATCCCGTCGAAACCGTAATATGCAAT